>JARHVA010008071.1:302500-387500 GCA_037957365.1 Torreya grandis
TCTCTCTCTCTCTCTCTCTCTCTCTCTCTCTCTCTCTCTCTCTCTCTCTCTCTCTCTCTCTCTCTCTCTCTCATGCACGCACACGCACACATGCACACACACACACACACACACACACACACACACACACACACACACACACACACACACACACACACACACACACACACACACACACACACACACACACACACACACACACACACACACACACACACACACACACACACACACACACACACACACACACACACACACACACACACACACACACACACACACACACACACACACACACGCATGTACGCACGCACGCACACACACACACATGCACACGCACACGCACACACACGCACACACACACACACACACGCGCACACACACGCACACACACACACACACACACACACACACACACACACACACACACACACACACACACACACACACACACACACACACACACACACACACACACACACACACACAATGTAAGCACTCTCTTGCATTATTACACATTACTAGTTGGTGGCTTCCATAAGAAAAATTGCCTTAATTTCTATCATAGATAAAAAACATCATAAAATTATATATATATATTAAAAATTATTTCATTAAATATGTCACAAAATAAGGTCAAACCAATATATAACATAAACAAACTAGATTGGATAATAAATTTTAGTTTTTTGATTTAATAATTTTTATGTTTGGGAACTATGTGAATATGTTTCAAGTTCTCTTAACATATATTTTGATCATCTCCTTGATTGATTTTTTCTCAACAGTTTAATATGGTAAAATGGAATAAGAAGAATAGAAATTGCCTAATAAGGGATAAAATTTATCTTTCAAACTACTCATTAAAATCATACAAATGAAAAACAAATAAATTAAGAATAATTATTGTACAACAATCTTAGAAAGACCTATTATCAATCAGACTTGCACCCTTGGTAAGGTAGTTCAAGCCTTCCAAATTTTATGTAACATGAAAACACCCCAAGGTTGTGGGTGCCATATTGGAGAGGTGAATCTCTAGGTTAAAGAGCTAGCTCCCCTTGATGAATCACTTAGGCTCAAACACTAATCTACCACTTACTAGGAAAAGGGAGAGAACCCTACTTTAGTGGAGGTGATGTACTAAATATGATTTGACCACTACCAACCAACTACAATTTCACTTCAAACAAGATACTAACTTGCACATGACACTAATCCAAATCTGCCTCTTTACATCAATATTTCTCATGAAGGTTATAAATAGTACTTGAGTTAGGAGGACTAGTCAAGAGGTCATGACATGACACTAATGAAAATACAACTCACTAAACCCCTACACACTCTATTTGAACACTTTAATAGACCTAAAAAAAGTGATTCTAAACTGAACATGAATGCTAAATAAGGAAGCATGCCAAGGAAGCAAGACTATCACTTAGCAAGATCAACTAATCAAGCATGCATATTGAAACCAGTTTGTGGAGAAGGTAAAACTAGGTTATTATTCATTAATAAAAGGTTGAAAATGGGTAAGGATTCACCAAACCCAGGTGGAGGATACAAACTTATCTAATTAAGGATCATATATATATATATATATATATATATATATATATAGAGAGAGAGAGAGAGAGAAGTGTCCAAAATTAGTTACAAAAAGAAAGGAGTTTGAAAATTCACCATAAGGTCCTCAAAGATAGGTTTTAGTCTTCTGAATATGCTCTTTTGCTCCAAGTGGCATGAAAGTTTCAAACTTTACTTGACACCTTGCCTAGCTCTCCAAAATTATCCTTTGTTTTGTATTGTGGAATGACAAGTGGACTTGTTGATATTCATATCATTTTGATTTAAATATTTTAAGGGATAAAATTTATCTTTCAAACTACTCATTAAAATGATACAAATGAAAAACAAATAAATTAAAAATAATTTTTGTACATCAATCTTAGAAAGACCTATTATCAATCAAATTTTCACCCTTTGTAAGGTAGTTCAAGCCTTCCAAATTTTATGTAACATGAAAACACCCCAAGGTTGTGGGTACCATATTGGAGAGGTAAACCTCTAGGTTAAAGGGTTAGCTCCCCTTGATGAATCACTTAGGCTCAAACATTAATCTACCACTTACTAGGAAAAGGGAGAGAACCCTACTTTAGTGGAGGTGATGTACTAAATATGATTTGACCACTTCCAACCAACTAAAAGTTCACTTCAAACAAGATACTAACTTGTACATGACACTAATCCAAATTTGCCTCTTTACATCAATATTTCTCTTAAAGGTTATGAACAATACTTGAGTTAGGAAGACTAATCAAGAGGTCATCACATGACACTAATGAAAATACAACTCACAAAACCCATACACACTCTATTTGAACACTTTAAGAGACCTAAAAAATGGATTCTAAACTGAACATTAATGATAAACAAGGAAGCATGCCAAGAAAGCAAGACTATCACTTAGCAAGATCAACTAATCAAGCATGCATATTGAAACCAGTCCATGGAGAAGGTAAAACTAGGTTATGATTCATTAATAAAAGGTTGAAAATGGGTAAGGATTCACCAAACCTAGGTGGAGGATACAAAATTATCTAATAAAGGATTATATATATATATATATATATATATATATATATATATAGAGAGAGAGAGAGAGAGAGAGAGAGAGAAGAGTGTCCAAAATTAGTTACAATAAGAAAGGAGTTTGAAACTTCACCATAAGGTCCTCAAAGATAGGTTTTAGTCTTTTAAATATTCTCTTTTACTCCAAGTAGCATGGAAGTTTTAAACTTTGTTTGACACCTTACCTAGCTCTCTAAATTTACCCTTTGTTTTGGCTTGTGGAATGACAAGTGGAATTATTGATAGTCATGTCATGTTGAGTTAAATATTTTATATTATCTTAACACCTTTCAACTGATATCTAAAGGTTCTTTTTGACACATTACTTCCATCTCTTTCTAGGTGTCTAAAAGTCTCTTTATCTTACTAGGCCAACCTTACTTACAAGTGTCAAAACTTGAATTCATATTATCCAAATAATTTTATTTCCATGTATGTTCTATTCACACAATATTATACCTAAAAAAATTCATTTTGAATTATCAAACTAATCCCAATAACTTGTTTTACACCAAAAACTCCAATCAGGGTTATTTTCCTTGTAACCCTAAAATCATGAAAACCTCCTTGTGTAGAGATGTGTAAGTATGGTAATAAAAAAATAAGGGAATATTTGAGGACCTAGTATGGCTTTACAATGCCATTCCAATTTTTAGGTCTAGAATTTGAGTGGAAGTGCCTTTTTCTACCTTTCTCTCTCCTCAATTAAGCCTCCTTGCCTAAAATCTTGATTTTTTACTCCAGATCTCTCCCATACATGTGAAACCACACAAAATCATGTGATTAAATTTACCTATATTATCACCAACATCCATGTCAAATTTTGTGTCTTGATACCTTGTGGAAGTATGAGAACCATGAAATAGCCTTACAAACTAGTCTCTTTATAGGCCTATTTAGAACTGCCTTGGGAAACAAGCTTTGTTGCATCACTTATATGTTGTATTATGAATATTTATTGTATTTAATATATTTTATATATCTCATATTACCATCCTTGATAACCATTATATCCATGAATAGGGTCATGATCTCACCAAGCAATAAAAGGCCAATCTTGAATTGTAGTCTTGCATGAGAGAAGTTCAAGGTGGTCTCAAAGGCCAAATGAGACTTTTATTTATTTCCCATATAAATTAATTATATTATATGGTATTTACCTTAATTTCATACTTTTCAATTCCTTCATACCTTCACCTTAACTCTAATAGGCCACTTTATTCAAGATTGTACCTATGGGCCTATGTGTGATCTTAAGCTCGTTAGGCCTAGATAGGGCTTGTCTTCATTCCATGATTTCTCACTGAGTTGGAAGGTTTAAATGAGATTTTAGTGTCACCATTAATCCACTTAAAAATTATGTCTCTCCCTCAGACCTCCTCTCTTCACACTACATAATCACTTTCACTCAAATGAGCAAACATGCATGTAGGTTTCATGACTATGTAGACAGGGTCTTAGAGAGCCTTAGAGATAGTCATCTCTATTGCACATTATTAAGTCCTTTTTATTTTAAAGGTTATTAAAACCTATCTATAAATTCACTCCAACTCCCATATCACTGAATGTAGATTACTTCTTCTTATCAAGGAAAACAAGCCTATGTATGGTCTTGTTGAATTTATATGTAGGGTTTAGGTGAACTGCTTAGTCATTTTCTCTTGGACTCTCATTTTTGTTCTATTTAATATCAAATGTCCTATTAAATTATTTTATCACCCAAGATAGATTCCAATGCTCTTTTTATAGACCCTTCCTCCTCTTTAGGCTTGAAAGTAGCCTACATTACCTAGAAAACATATATATGGTTATTGAAGTCGGCTAACTATACTTGAGGGTTTTAGGAATTAATCACAAGACACTAAGGATTTTAATGACCCTTTTCAAACATTTTAATGTTCTTGTATCCTCAAATGTAAACATTGCCTATTTATCTTATTATTATGCTTACAACCTTGAAGACTTGAGATACTTAGTCGGTTGTAGGTGTCTATATAAGTAGTAGGTCCCTCATATGTCTTTATGATACTATTAATAACTAAAATATTCCTCATAAAACATGTCACAAACCTATATTCCATTTCAAGTGTCTTTAGCACATTTTTCTTTCACAAAAGACAACATATTCGTTTACATAGGCTGGCAACTAGTAAGATCACTTAGGTGTAGAATTCTTAGACTTGTCTAGATTCAAGTGGTGTTAGTAAGGTATTCAACCTTAATTATATTCTCCTTAAATTATTGTGAATTTATTCAAGACCTCTCAACTTCAAAACAAGCTCCTTCATGAACTATGCCTTCCTGTTTAGGCTTAAAACTAGCCTACTCATCCTTCAACTTGTAAGTGATTACATTGAGGTGTTCCCATTAAATTTGAGGGTTTTAGGATCTTCATTATAAACTAATGAGAAATTTCAAGGTTTTGATACATTTTGGGAGTTTTTAACCCTTTCAATTTACAATCTCAAATCACCATGACTTCACAACACACACTATTCAAAACTGCCTTCAAAGTGGTTATAGATGGTCATTGGAAGAGAGTTTGCACATGTGGTCTTGAGCTTATATTTTTAAAATCTACCATGAAACCTCAACAGTATAAAAACCTCAAGTAAATTCATTCTCACTAGTCAACAAGTTTCATGACCTTTTAATGGCATTTTACAACTTTTGCTCCTCTTGTATTTGTACATAGAATTATGTATGAACACCAAATCTTGTAGACTCTTCTATTAGGTCTTGAAATTAGTCATTTCAAACCTCCATTACTCTCATATGACTTAGATATCTTAATTTTAGTTTGTCTTCTCTCATTCTTGTATGTAACATGCTTCAATAGTCTATAGGCTTAAAATAAATTCCATATAACTTGAAATTTTATTTTTTGTACATATAGGCTTGTGTTTTAGACTTTAAAAAGGTGAAAACATGATATTTTGAAATCCTAGACATTTATAAATGACTTATCACCTATTTCATTAGTTCAATAATCTCAATTCTCCTATAATAATGCAATACAAAACTTTTACAAACATCATTATTCAACAATCTTCACACATGTCATCAATCGAGGTTTATTGTGAATTGGTTAGAGAGAATGGTGTTGGTATTAGCATGGAGAGTGGTTTGTGAATTTTAAATTAAATTTAGGATAATATTCAACATGAATAAATATATTTATTTTACCCTCCCAAGCATTGTAAACCTAGAGTAAATAGAGGCCATGCCAATCAACTTGGAGACTGTGCAAGAGAGTAACTTCTTTTCCAAATGGCTTCCCACACATTAAAACCTTGTTTATTAAAGTTTTAAATAAATTTACATACCTATGATTACCCACTCAATTTATTTCATGTATCCGATGAGTTCACACTTGCATGGGATTTGCATAAATCTTGACCTATGGGGACTTTAGCCTCAAAAAATCACCTTAGCTCCTTAGCAATCATTCATAAAATTAAGGAGCTCAATCAAAATACCATTGACACTAATTATAATCCCATATGGGTCCCAAATTATGGTCAAAATATTATCTTCCAAACCTACTTGTACGGCCTGTAACATGCATTTAAAAATGACCTTCATGAGTTTATGAAGGGAGTGATGGAGGAGAGAGAGATTTTGATGCATCATTTGGACTTTAAACCTGATCCAAAGATGTAATATGACCTGGGGAATATTAAGGGATGTTATGAAGCCATTTTTACCTACAATTGGTCTTAACAAGTTTCTACAAGTACATTAACTCCCTTCTTTGGTGTTGAAACTCAAAATTTTAACTTTTATTTGACTTGATGACAAGTGTGGGCATTATGTAACTGCTCCAAGGTCCTTGAAAAGTTTATTTTATTAATTTTTCACTTGGTATCTTTGACATACATGAAAATTAGCCAAAAATCACCTTTTTCCTTATAAAACACGACTTTAAAGTCCATAAAATAACCTTAAAGTTTCCAAACATGCATGAAATGCTATTTGAAGGTGATTAAGGCATAAAATGACTTTAAATAATGCCTAACAACCTATGGAACCACTTGACCAAGATTCAACACCCCATGACAAGGTTAGACCACTACAAGACCATAACAAGACTTTACCTTAATTTCTCCAAACAGACCTTAAATAATGTTAATAAGGCTTTATGAAGACTTTTTGAAGGTTATATAAGGCATGATAAGACCTTGAACTAGGTTATCAAGACATGCAAAAAAAATTCACCTATACAGGTTAACATTTTGACTTAGGGGTCAAAATTGGTCGATAAATTGGTGATTCATGGGGGTATCATGTCTGCTATGCTGAATGGACTAGTAGCCTTGTCCTTCCAATGGACAATGGAGTCATTTGCACTTAGTTTAATAACTAAAAAAACCTTGACCATGATAAGACAATCTGATTTGACCTCCAAACACATAAAACAAGGACAACACACATAAAGGAAATGAATAAAACACACACATGTGCTATGAAGCACTTAGGGAACACAACAAATAAGAAAGAAAACTACTATGTACCAACTAACCTACCAATATTGATCCTCATAGATCAAAATGGAAGATTTTGATATCATCCTCTTTATGTAATGAGTAGGTATGTGAAAAAAGTATCCTCTCTAGCCTTTACTTGGTTGAGCTCAGTTATTTTTTTATTTCCAATCTTCTTGGTAGTTATCCAAATGAATCATCAGCATCAAACATGTTTCCTACAAATACAAATTCATCTTGATCTTCAAATTTTACCTCATGCTTATGTTATATGATAGGATAGCTCTCCAATTTGACAAAAACTACAACTTCAACTTTTGATGACTCTTTAGGATCATGTTTGTCAATGTACGCACTTTGATCAACTCTTTGTTCGACATTTTTATATGAAGGTACAAGTTGGTCATCCAAACTCAAGATAAAGTTTTTAAGTTTTTCCCAAAAGGTAGCCTCCTCTTGGTCACTTGAAAGGATGTCAATTTGGATCCCATTATTATCATTTTCTTTATGAATAGTAGGCTCATCAAATTCTTCAATTTAAACATGGTCTAGCTAAGTTTTTATTTCTTCAATATTTTCCACTAGCTCATGATACTCAACTTGGCTAGTAACTAAAGTAGTTTCATGAGAACTTACCTCATAGTTAACTGTAAATTCATTAAAGCCCAATATTTCATCAATAATTACTTTAATATGTACTCCATGCTCCATCCTATTAGTTTCATTGTCTTGCTCTTCAAGGTATCCACCACTAGTCAACACCTCAATCTCTCCCATGAAGTCATGGTATAACTTCTACCATGAACTCTCTTCATCCTGCCTATCAAGGAATGCCACCATTTCCTCATTCTTTATTGGAGATACAACCTCATGAATATCCTCTTGAAGGTTGCTCTTTTATAGTTCTACTAAGCTTAACTCCTTCAAGTCTTTCTTGACATAAGATATGGGATCATCATCTTCAATGAAGAAAGGAAATTCAATGTAGAGATTTACCTCTTCCTCACCACTTTCTTGATGTATTTTTGTAACTATAGCCTCATATTCTACCCTCAAAATTATAGGCTCAAATTATAGGCTCTTGTTGGAAAATGGAGAGGGTGAGAGGGCAAGAGGACTATTTTTTATGCTTGAAACTTGACAAGGTATCTTCCAAATCAAGGTTTTGGATTTATGCTTATTGGAAGGTTCTTGGAGAGAGGGAAAATAATTCATTGGCTTGACTTCTAGCATATTCTCTCTTTCTTGGTCTTTATTAGGCATAAGAGAAGATTAATTCACAAGAGTTGTCATTATGTTATTGGAAGTCATAGTCCATGAAGGTTTCCAAAATAGAGTGATATTAGTTCCTTTGAAAAGGGTGAATGTATCTTGAGGAAGGATTGGAATCAAAAGAGGTGGACTAGTAATAGGAGATGATGATTGGGATTGTTTGGGTTTGATCTTTTGATTTTCTCATCTCACTAGCCTACTCTCCATGAACTAAATTATGTCCCTTATCTCCATCCTTTCACTTGTTAGGACATATTGGTTTTATCTTTCAAACAATGCCCACTCACCTCTTGCAAAGTGCAATGAGTGTTTTAGCTTTTGAAGGAGGCTAATAGCAACAAGGTGACCAAGTTCAACTCTTATATCCATCTTCCTCATCATTATTTCATTATTTTGCATTTTTATAAGTAGTTGATTGTCTTTTTCTCTTCTATATTGAATTATCCTAGCTCTAGACTCTTCTTCAAACTTAAACTCTTGTTGATAAACAAAATTATGATATTCAATCGCTTCTTATGCTTATATTATTCCCTCATCCTATGATTCTCTTCCATTTTCTTCTCAAAATCAAGGATCACATTTCTATCACTTTGTTTAGGCTGATTAGGAAGACAATGAACTTTGCAAGGATGGTGTAAAGTATGCATAAGAGGAGAGGAATAAATTCTATGACAAGGCTGGTATATAGTTGAAGGGTTACTTTAGAATAATCCATTAACATGATCATCTTGATATGAATAATTTGCAAGTGTGCAACATGAATTTTCACTAGATGGAGATTGAGAATACATACCATTTTTTTATTTTTTGGGCACTTGGGCTACTTATGCCAACTATAGTTTGTTCAAAGTCATCATTGATGTTTGTTGAGTGCCTCTATAAGTTGATAGGTAGAAAAACAACACCAAGAATTCTTCCACAACTTTAGACCTTAGTCCCACTGAGTGTGCCAAAACTACTATCAATCAAATTTGCACCCTTTAGAAGGTATTTCAAGCCTTTAAAATTTTATGTAACATGGAAACACCTTGAAATTTTGGGTACCCTATTAGAGAAGTGAATCTCTAGGTTAAAGGGATATCTCCCCTTGATGAATCACTTAGGCTCAAATACTAATATAACACTTGCTAAGAAAAGGGAGAGAAACTTACTAATATTATTTGACCAATACCAACCAACTACAATTTCACTTCAAAAAAGAGACTAACCTACACATGACACTAATCCAAATCTACCTCTCTAAATCAATATTTCTCATGAAATTTGTAAAGAGTACTTGAGTTATGAGGACTAGTCAAGAGGTCATGACATTATACTAATGAAAATAAAAATCACTAAACCCCTACACACTCCATTTGAACACTTCAAGAGAAATACAAAAAGGATTCCAAATTGAACATGAATGTTAAATAAGGATAAGCATGCTAAGGAAGCAACACTACCACTTAGCAAGATCGACTAATCAAGCATGAATATTGAAACTAATCCATGGATAAGGTAAAACTAGGTTATTATTCATTTATAAAAGGCTATAAATGGGTATGTCTTTTCCATACCTAGGTGGAGGATACAAACATAGCCAATTAAGGCTCAATATCTAGAAAAGTGGGAGAAAGAGAGAAGGGTGTAGGAGAGAGAGAGAGAGAGAGAAAGAAAAGTATCAAAAATGAGTTAAAATAATAAAATATTTTTAAATTAACCCATTACATCCTCAAAGATAAGTGTTAGTATTTTTAAGATTCTATTTTTCTCCAAGTAGCGTGGAAGTCTCAAACTTTGCTTAGCACCTTGCCTAGCTCTCTAAAATTTCCCTTTGCTTTGGCTTGTGGAATGACAAGTGGAATTCTTGATGGTTAAGTCATGTTGGGTTGCCTATTTTCTCTTCTTTTGAAACTTTTCAATTTATCTCTAAATTTTATCTTTGATACATTAATTCATTCTCTTGCTAAATGTCTAGAACTCTCTTCATCTCACTAGGCCAATCTTGTTTATAAGTGACAAAACATGAATTCGTCTTCTCCAAATAATTATATCTCTATTTAGGGTCTATTAACATCATATTATACCTAAAAAAATTCATTTTTAAGTCTCAAACTAACCCCAATAACTTATTCTACACCAAAACCTCTAATTAGGCCTATTTTCCTTGTAGCCCTAAAATCATGCAAGCTTCCTTGTGTATAGAAGTGTATGGATGATATTTATAAAATAATTGAATATTTTAGGACCCATTATGTATTTAAATTTCCATGCCAAGTTTTAAGTCTAGACTCTAAGTGTAAGTACCCTTTTATGCCTTTCTCTCTCCTTAATTAGGTGTCCTTACCTAGAAGCCTGATTTTCTACTCCAAATCTCTCCCACACATGTGAAACCACCAAAAATAATGTGATTAACTTTACCTATCCTATGACCAACATCCATGTCAAATTTGAGGTCCTGATACCCTGTGGAAGTGTGAGAACCATGAAATGGCCTTTCAACCTAGTCTCTTTTGAGGCTTGTTTAGGATTGCCTTGGGAAACAAGATTTGTTGGATCACTTCAAAGATGTATTATGAATATTAATTGGATTTAATATATGTAATACATATCATGTGACCTCCTACATTATTTTTCAAGTTCTCCATTGCTCAAAACCCTTATAAAACACCAAAAATCATATAAAATGGTACATTTATTGCAGTTCATACAACTACAAGTATAGACAAATTACTCATGGATAATACACTTGGAGTCATAAAAAATTTACATTAGGTTATAGAGTCAAACCAGGTCATTAAATTTTATTTTTAAGTCCATTTATCTTGAATGGTCTCTACTAGGGTTTTAGGAGGGTTTTAGGCATGTTTCATTATTAAGGATTGTTCATAAATATATATATATCATTTTTCTCTCTCATAATACCCCAAGAAGGAATATAGGGGACCCATATAACACCTAAAAACACCATTAATCCCCATGCACCTTTTTATTAAATATGTGAGCAAACTTTGGTACCACTTGGGTGGCCGAGTGTGCATTTGAGAGGGGTTTGCATTCTTAGGATTTGTTCATGAAGGTTAGGAATCTAAACCAATAAAAAATTATTGAATATTTTAGTGTATGGAAATAATTATAATACCTAATAACCATTTATCTCCATTCATAGGTTCATGACTTCACCAAGCAATAGAAGGCTGATCTTGAATTGTAGTCTTGTATGAGAGAAGTTCAAAGTGGTCTCAAAGGCTAAATGAGAATTTTATTACTTTCCCCTATCCATGAATGATATTATAAGGTTTTTAAATTAATTTCACACTTGTAAATTCCTTAAAACCATTACCTTACTTCAAACAATCCACTTTGTTCATGACTTTACCTATGGGCATGTGTGTGATCTTAAGCTCATTAGGCTTATACAGGGTTTGTCTTCATTCCATGATTTCTCACTAAGTTTTAAGGTCTAAATGAGATTATAAATTCACCATGAAACCAATTCCCAATGATTTCTCTCCCTTAGACCTCCTCTTTTCACACTACATAATCACTTTCACTCAATAGAACAAATAGGCATGTAGGTTTCATGCCTATGTAGATAGGGTCTTAGAGAGCCTTATAGTCAGTCAACTATATTGAACCTTCTTTAGGTCCTTTTTATTTTAGTTGTTCTTAAAACCTACCTATCACTTCACTCTAACTCTCATATCACTTACTATAGATGACTTCCTCTTACCAAGGTGGGAAGGCCTATGTATGGTCTTGTTGACTGTATATGCAAGGTTTAGGTGAATTGAAAAGTCATTTTCTCTTAGAATCCCTTTTATGGTATATTAAATCTCCAATCACCTCTTAAATTTTTTTATCACTCAAGATATATTCCAATGCTCTTTATATGGACCTTGCCTCCTCTTTAGGCTTAGAACCAACCTGCATTACCTAATAGACCTATAAATGGTTATTTAAGTGGTTTAATTACACTTGAGGGTTTTATGACTTAATAATAATAAAATGAAAATTTTAATGACCATATAAAAACCTTTTAATGGTCTTGCATCCTTAAATATACACACTTTCTGTGTCTATTCTTACTTTTCCTACAACCTTAAAGGCTTGAGATACTTAGCTGGCTTTAGGTGTTTCTATAAGTCTTAGGTACCTCACATGTCTCTATGATACTGTGAATACCTATAATATTCCTTATCAACCTTGGCAAAAACCCTTATTCCCTTTCAAGTGTCTTTATCACATCTTTCTTTCACAAAAGATGACATATTCTTTTACACAATCTTGTAACTAGCAAGGTCACTCAGGGGTAGCATTCTTAGGCTTCTCTAAATTATAATGGTGCTAGTAAGGTCTTCCACCTTAATTATATTCTCCTTAACTTATTGTGAATTTATTAAAGACCTCTCAACTTCAAAACAAGCTCCTTCATGAACCTTGCCTTCCTCTTTAGGCTTGAAACTAGCCTGCTTACCCTTCAACCTGTAGGTGATTACATTAAGGTGTTCCCATTACATTTGAGAGTTTTAGGTTTTGAATTAGAAACTACTGAGTAACTTCAAGGTTTTTCTACAATTTTTGAGTTTGGAACCCTTTCAATTTACACTCTTAATTCACCATGAATTCACAACACATTGTTCAAGATTGCCTTCAAAGTGGTTGTAGGTGGTCATTGGAAGAAAGTTTGAACATGTGGTCTTGAGATTATCTTTTTCAAATCCACCATGAAAAATTTACATCAATTAATCTCCTTCTCACTATTAAATAAGTTTCATGACCTTCTAATGTAATTTTATAACTTTTGTTCATCTTATATTTATACACATAACTATGTATGAACACCAAAGCCTGTAAATTCTTCTAGTAGGTCTTGAAATTAGTCATTTCAACCCTCCATGACTCTCATATGGCTTATATATATTATTTTTATTTTGTCTTATCTCATTATTTGATATAAAATTCTTTAATAGTTTTTGAGATTCTAACAAATGCCATGCAACGTCAAATTTCATCCTTTGTACATGCAGGCCTATGTTTCAAACTTTAGAAATGTGAAAACATGATTTTTTGAACTCATAAGGACATTTATAAATTAATTATCACCTCTTTCATGAGTTCAAGACTCTCACTCCTCTATTAACAATGCAATTCAAAAGTTCTACAAACATCTTTATGCAACAGTCTTCACACATAGTCATAAAATGAGGTTTATTATGAATTGGTTAGAGAGAATGGTGTTAGGATTAACATGGAGAGTTGTTTGTGAATTTGAAATTTCATTAAGGGTAATATTAAACATGATTAAATAAATTAATTTCACCCTCCCAAACATTGTAAACCTGGATTAAATAGAGGCCATGATAGTCAACTTGTAGATTGTGCAAGAGAGTAACTTATTTGACAAATGGCTTCCCACACGTGCCAACCTAGTGGATAAAAGTGTAAAATACATTTAAATACCTTTTAGGACCCTCTCCAATTTATTTTATGCAGCCAATGAGTTCATAATTGTATGGGAATTACACAAAACTCAACCTATAGCGATTTTAGCCTCAAAAAAAGCAACTTAGCTCCTTAGTGACTGTTCATAAAGATAGTAAGCTCAATAAAATGACCAATTCCAATAATTTTAATCCCATAATTTTCCCAAAATATGTTAAAAATATAGACTCCAACTTTACCTGTACGACCTGTACCATGCATTTGAAAATGGCTTTCATGAGCTTGTGAAGGGAACAATGGAGGATAGAAAGAGTTTAATGCATCTTTTGGAATTTAAACCTTATCCAAAGTTTTAATATGACTTGTTTAAGATTAATGGATGTTTTGAAGCCATTTTTGCTTTCAAGTGATCTTAACAAGTCCATACAAGTACCTTAACTCCCTTCTTTGATATTGAAACTCAAGATTATTACTTTTATATGACTTTCTGACAAGTGTGGAAGTTATGTAACTACTCCAAGGTCCTTTTAAAGTTTATTTTATGTATTTTTCACTTGTTTAGATTTTACATACATGAAAATTTCCAAAAATCACCTTTTTTCTTATAAAACACTATCTTAAAGTCCTCAAAAGAACCTTAAAGTTTTACCAACATATATTAAATGTTATTTGAACATTATTAAGGCATAAAATGACTTTTAATAACACCTAAAAACCTATGACACCACTTACCAAGCTTCAACACCCCATGACAAGGCTAGACCACTATAAGGCCATAACAAGACTTTACCTTAATTTTTCCAAATAAACCTTAAAAAATGCTAATAAAGCTTTATGAAGACTTTTTTAAGGCTATATAAGGCATGACAAGACCTTGAACTAGGTTATCAAGAAATGACAAAAAAAATTAACATATGGGGGTCGACATTTTGAACTTGGGGGCCAAAATTGATCAGCAAGACCATTTTGATAGATTAAAAGCAAACAAATAAAATCTTCCAAAAGCGCTAAAAGATTAAGTCCAACAGAAGTAATTTTCTATTTTCCTATGGATGCCTTTTGACAAAATACTCATACATCTATATTTTTCTAGGTGGGAAGTATGTTATATGCACTTATGCCTAGGCAACTTGTTCAAAATTATCTAAAACATTCCACTTATTTGGTGTTTTTAAAAGAAAACTTTATTTGTATTTTTAACCTAGATGCCATTTAAGATACCATCCAATTTTTTTGATAATAACTTTAAATCTAAATCCCATATATATATATATATCCTTAATTCATCTTGGTTTTATTTTTTCCCCCAACTCCTATGAATCTTGGCATTCACCACTTCTCATGATATTAAACATTCCTTGTGCTAATGTAACATATATAGATAAATGCAATAACAAATTTATGTTTTTATTCTTAAACTTATTTAGTGTGATGTCTTTAAAAAATGGTTATAGTAAGTTGGATTTTGAGAAATCAAAAATGGAGGGAGATACTAAATACTCAATACCAAGAAACATCATAATTATCTTAACTTCAGAGATTAAAAAAATTTGACTTTTGTTCATAAATAACAACTTAGTTACTCTAAATTTTAAACTAAAACTAATCCATTATATTAAGAATAATTTATAATATGACATTACATAAATATAAATGAATGGGAAACTTTATTAGATAATGTAGTATTTGACTTAGAGGATTATTCCATATGAATTTCTTGTATAGATCAGTATGTGCTTCACTAGGGGTAGCTAGCCTCAATCACCTATAAGAATAATTGAGCATCCAAAAAAAACATCTTATGGTTTGGGAGCACTTCACGTAAGTTTTCACCATTTTACAAAGTATTAAAAAGGATTCAAGATTGACAAAAATGAATAATACAACAACCTAAGAAACCATATAATGTTAGTAGATGAATTTGCATAATATTGCATTACTAAGTTTGATTTTATAAAATTTCTACCCAAACAATTTATATATTCAATAATTCAAACAATATAAAATGTTACAATATCTACAACCAATGTTGTAAAATAAATTTTAAAAATGACAAAATCATTCAAATATGGGGAGAGAACATGAAAAAATGTATCAAGTGAAAAATCCAATGCAACAAATAAATAAAGACCTAGTAATTTTTTTATATATCTATAAAGGCCATGCAAATATTGATCCTTATATTTAGGTAGTTGACAATGATAAACTCTAGTTTTCTTTACTCTAATTTAGATTAATATGAATTGCTTAATCTAATTAAGATATGCACTAGTGTAGAATTCAAATATTAAGATATGGCATTTAAACATACATCTAAATGTAAAATAATAAAATTGATTGCAATGATTTGATAAGTGGCATATGATAATTATAACAAGTATGCATAGGAATAAGTACTTAGATTTTATAATTGAATATTTGATTATGATTATGTCCTAATAGTGAAATAAATATTGAAGTGGACCTATGCTTCTTTAGGTTATAGAACTATACCCTTTTTTTTAAGGCTCAGTTATGTCATGTACAAATCAATATTAACTATCAATCTGTAATGGTCAGTAGTGATTTTTGAGAAAATAGGTGTTTATGACCATGAAGTCACCTTTGTGTATCTATGAAAGCTATGTATGTGTGATGTAGAACCATGATGATGTGTACAACCCCAAAATTCAATGTCCTTCATTTTTAAACCCTAGGTATGCTTATGAGTAATATAAACCTATAAAATATAAGAAGAAATAATGGTTTGAGGTAACCCCAATCACACCTATTGATGATTGATCATTGTTTCTGTATTTGATATTCTGAGGATAGAAATCAAGCCACATGTGATTCTCCCACCTAGTGTGATTGTGAAATTAATATACTCCTTCACTAAATGAATGCCACTATTGATTTGAATTTAATACTTGATAGTGTTTGCTTTGACTTGTATTTTTTTAACTCTTAGTGATTGGTTTTGCATTTATAAGTAAAATGGTAGTTTTTATCAAAGTTTAATAGTGTATATATGTGTCCCAGATAAGTACGAAGTTACCTATAAATTGAGGCCTTAATTTGTATATAAATGAGTTTAGTTAGGAAATTTATCACACTACACTATATAAAATGTACAAGATGACCCAAAATAATTTATTAGATTTGAAAAGTGACTATTGTTGTGAGAGGGTTGTCTTAGATCAGTATTTACTAGTGATATTGACCGAATATGAAAATAATGACATGTTCACAAGAGGACTAAATTGAGCATTTGGGCATGTTTGTACATGATGGTATGTAGGTTTGAAATAGAAAGTGAGGCTCCTTTTAGGTGTGTAACAACAAAATGAAAGGGTTTGACCCATAGAAATCACTAGGATATGATGATATGGTAAGTTAAGAACATACTTGTGTGCACATATAATGCATGATACATGTATGCCAATATTGTCATTGTTGAGTACATAATAGCAAATTTAGTCTCTACAAATGCTAGATTAAAAGTAAAAGGTATACCTAAGTGTGTAGAACACACTATCCTTTTTAGTAAGCTCTAATTTTGTGGGTCACTCCATAGTAAAATATGTAACAAACATATGTTATTCAATGTCCAGAAATTTTAATTTTTAATATAAAGAGAAATGAAGGATTACACATGTACATTTTTTAAAACCATATTGCCCTTCCAACTTTTTAGAGATGATTCTTCTTTGTTTAAGCATTGGATAAATGTGATTTCTATTGAAACACTTGGAGAATGATTCCTCTTATTGAACCATGGAGAAATTAAAGGTGATCTAACCCTAATATTTTTTAACTATCTAATCCCTTGGGTTAGGGAGATGTATATCCAAGACCTCATAAATATGGGGAGAAGTATGTGATGTACTAACCTAAATATATATTCATATCTTATAAAAAGGGAATAAAATTATGGTTTATATATAATTCATTCCATGATCATTGAGAATCATTGAACCTCAACATACATTACCCATAAAAACATGAATCAAATCACTATAGATAGATTTTAGATTCAAGGTTACTCACTACTCAGTGTGAATTGAAAATTTATTTGTAAATAAACAATTTTATTAGTGATCATTTCAAAATATGTAAATGTGCATGATTTAGTATCGTTCCCCTTTTGAGCTATGTCAAATATAAAAGTTCATATATGTATGTGCATGAATCAGTATCATGCAATTGAATTCTACCAATTGATACAGAATGTTATGCATCTATATGTTGAAACTAATAACCTATATCTCAAATGTATATAGATGTGAAATACATATAATTTATGTTCATATAAACTATGTATATATGACCTTACGTATGCACATAAATGTGTATAAATTTGTAATAAACTATCTATAGAGTATGTGCATATGCATAACATATGCCCCCAAAATACATACTGATATGCTAATATTTATCATATAACTAAACTCATATGATATCATAATTGCTCTGTATCTAAAATTTATACTTTGATTCTAAAAATCTAATTTTTTATTCGTGAAGACTTGTGTCTCTATGAAAATCCCACTTTAATGCACCCATTTTGAGATAAGGAATGCATCCTATAATTTACTCATCTCATAATAAATTCTAACTATATTATGTCATGTATAATCATGTGAAAATGTGGAGAGTATTTCATCATATTAAACTATTTGGAAATCAAGGCATGTATGTAATATAAGGAATGCAATACATATAAGTTTCATGTCTAGATAGATATATCAATCGATGCTTGTCATAGTAATTATATCTAAAAATATAATTGAATAAGACTACGTAGTAAAAATGCATGATATGGACCATGACACCACTTAATATTAATAAGCTCAACAAGCTCAATAATTAGTGTCACACATAAAGATAAGGGACACATATAATGGACATGAGTATGTCACAAAAAATAGGACGATGGACACATGCAATGGATGTAAATATGTTTCAATAAAGGGACATAAATATGTCACATCAAACAATTCCAATGGTTACATGCAAAGGACATAAATATGTCATAAACAAGGCCAATGGGCCACACATAATAGATAAACAAAACTAATGTATCATATACAAGAATAACAACATCATTGTAGCATATAACAAGTAAAATCTACTCTACACCATCCATATTTATCAATGTCACATCTTAGTGTTATTCCTCAACACATACATCCCTCATTTTAAAATTTCAAATAGGAACCCATCATTGGTGGAATCCTCTAATTGGGGTTCATAAAAACCTTATAAGTCGATAATATGATGTTATTCATGCAAATTCTAAGGTTATTTCCATGATTCTAAATTTACAGAAACTCACATCATGAAAATCAAAGCTTGAACGAAAATTTTAAGTTATTTTGAACCTTGGGTTTTCATAAGTTCTTTTCAAAATTGATGCTCTGATTTATCGACTAACAGTATTAATATCCTTTTCATCCTATTTATCTTATATGTTTTTTATGATCATATACTATTGATCAAGACATGTTAATCACTCATGATCAGACCTCACCTTTATTGCATGGGATTGTGATAGGTGGTGCTTTCACATCGCCCAAATCCTTTAGCTTTCTCAAAAGTTTCTAAGTCTTCAGATTGATACAAATATTTAAAATGTTAATAGATGGCATTAGGGAATTATAGAGTCTTCAAAGTTTAAAGGAAATTATATGTCTTTTAAGTTACTAGGCTCCAAAAACATGCCACATGATGCATTCTCATGACCCAAGAACATGAAGACTTTACAAAATTATCAATCAGCTAATAGGTCTAAGCTCCGATAGTCTAATAGTTTTGAGATTCTATAGTTATGAATGTTGGAAACTAGGTATATTTTCATCAACTGGAACACAAAAAGGATTAACATATCCCAATGATTCACATTCTAATAGTGTCAATATTTTGAGATCCGAATAGGTGACACTTGGCACCTTTTTGTTCAACCGTGACTCCAAAATTATAAAATCAAATTAAAGGGTTTGATGGTCCCATGGCCTCATGTATCCAAGCCTTTGGGTCTCTAAGATCATGCCACATGTTATAATTTCATCACCAAAATCCCTCTAGGAAATACACATTTATAGTATACAAGCATCCATGGCTCTAACCTTTCGAGTTCCCTGAGGCCCGATTGTTCCACATGGGTCAATCACATTAAATCATGACCCCAGAGCATATGAAACATAAATATAAATATAAAAAGCTAGATGAATGTTGATCATAAAATCATCATAATCTAAAGTGAGCATGTCTAAGGCACACATAAATAAGGTCTAAAACAAGGCCAAAAGATCCAGTGAATGAAGACATGGCAACTATCTAAAAAAAGGATGACTAAATGGGTAAAGTTAACAAAATATTGAAATTTGGAAAATAAGTGAACCCACCAAAGCTAACTAGCACATTCAAATTGAAATGGGAATTAAATATAAATACTATTATTTATATTGATAATACATTAATGCATTTAAAAATCATACTTTAGAGATATATATGCAAAATGTACATAAAGGAAATTCATTTCATCATTACTTTCTTGATCAAGCATCATAGTTTTGAGCCACCGAGCATCTGATAAGCTGTAATTTTCTCAGTGAGCTTGTCAAAATGAACAAATCAATTTATAAGTAAAATTATAACATTCAATTTGAAACAATGGCCTCCTCTTCAAATTATTTGTCCTTAATCTCCTTATGTTTATTATTGTGTTTTAGGTGAGGAATTTATCGATACTATGTTTGAGAAGACTGCCCTATATTTCAAATCCCTTCACTAATCGATGATCTGGGATAAATTATAATTTGTGGTGTTGTATTATAATAAGATAAAATATCTATAAAAGAGAATCAATATATCAATGACCTATTGCCCATTAAAGCACAAGACCTACACCAAGTAGTGATAAAACTAGAGGTATTGCCTTGTATTGACTTACTTAGAGGTTTATTTTTCAATGGAACATTTTATGTGGATTGTATACACATTAAGAAAAGTAAGAATACATCTGATTATTTTTTTGGTAGGGAATTTGAAATTTATCTTGGACTTCTAATCCCTAAGACCATGTATAACCAATTCTCGACCAATGTTTAACTCGAGAAAAATGCCATAGAGGGAAAGTTGAAATAATGGTTAATTTAAGGCTAAATTATGAACATCAAGGGAGGTATTTCATCTAATTTTATTTTCAAATTTAGACTAAGAATTAAGATAACTATGGCTCTCCTAAATATATTATATGGTTTTTCCAGCATTGCATATGTATAAGTTGAGTGGGTCCCATTATTAGGCATTAATTTAACATCTAAAAAAATATTCACCTTGGGAGAGATCATAAGTGTTAGGATGAAGACAAAAATATTTTATCCAGATCAAAGGCTAGCTAATGACAATTTCTACATGATTTCATGTTTACTATATTCAATATTAGGCATAGTCCTTAAGACCCACAAAGAATTATGGAAGCCATCAATGGAATACCTAGGGAACAAGATTAGGGAGGACTATATTTTTATATTCATATAAAGGTTCAAAAATGAAATTTAAATAATATGTTATGGGGTATATCCTCAAGTGTTTCAAGAAATTCTTGGCACTCCAATGCCTAAGTTGTCTAAAAACCTAAGAAGGACCCTTGAAAAAATGGGGGACTATTGGTATTACCCTGATGTCACTATGATCAGTATAGAAGGCACACAAACATATCCACTTTTACAATCACACCATGTCCTACATAAAAATATAGAGTAGTAAATAACATTTCAAATATATAATATCATTGATGAAGAATTAGGCTAGAAACACTAGGTTTATTACTTTAAAACTTATTTAATCATTGGATAACTACAATATGTGATTAGGTCACATTTCATCCAATTTGGCAAGGCCTGGACTTACTACAGTCTCAAAGTAGCACCATTCATAGAATGGCATCCCAAGAAGAATATAAGGGGATACCCCTAATACAAGATGGAGAACAAAAATTTATAACTTTCATATGGTCACCAAGAATATGACCATGATGTTATCTTTTTGAATGCATAAAATGACACTAAGGTATGGATGAAGATGAAGAACAATGTGATGTCTATGATTTGGGCTCAGTCCCTTAAATATAATCCTAAAGTTACAAAATAAAAGTAACAAAGGGCATGGATCCATTAGTGGCCCTTAGCCTAGTCATAGGATTCATAGAGCAAAATCAACCCTCCTCTCTTATAGGGGAAAAATATATTTATAATAAGGGGAGTCAAGAAGCCATAGGGAGTCCAATCCTAAAATAATGAGTGAAATTCTAAAATAACTCCCAAGTCCTTGGTTCTTCTCTTCATCTTCAAACACTACTTTTACAATTTTGGGAATAGCTACAACAAAATAGTAGTCTACACCTCATTCTGATGGACAAAGGAAGAACACTTTTTTTATGACACCTCTACCACCCCTTACAAAATTTACACAGGTTAGTCTCCATATGTTTTTACAAGCTTCATTATTTTCTATTCTAGTTGCTCCTGATTCTCCCAAGTATCATCAGGTAAGTTCACTAACATCCATAACCATTACTGAGAATACTTATCCTCAAAATCTCCATACTATGCCAACTCCAATCACCTTTTCCCCAACCACTGATTTTGCACCAACCATTCCTTCACCACCACCTGTAGTGGTGATTTCCACCACTACTATTCCTTTAGCTATTTAACCATCTCCTCCACCTTCCACTCCTCCCATAAACACTTACCTTATGAATCCCAAATATCTTCCCACATCTTCTAATGGAAATCAATTAGAAGAAAGGCCATCACTTGGTCTTCCCACCATAGAAGAGTCCCTTGATGAGGAGGAGGAAGAAGAATAAGCAGAGGAAGAGGAGCCTGAGCAAGTAATATATTTAGTTGAGTAATCAACTAATGAATAATAAGAATATGTATAAAAAATTAATGGGATAAGGTCATAAATAAGTTAAGAGGCACCTCCATATGATGAAGAGGTAGAACTAAAGAATGTTAAGGCCATGAGCTAGGAAATATTACAAAAAGAACTCCAACTGTATCTTTGGATCATCAAATCATCATAGAAGACCAAAGTCATAACATAATTGAGGTAGTTTCTTCCCATGTTTCATATATTACCATTATAAATATTCTAGTTGTAAATTTACTTCTATCTATCCCAATCATTCTTTTGACTAGTTCTATTAATACACCTATTCTTTCTCCTCTAATGGAAATAAAGGCCCTAAAGAAAGGGGTTGATTTTTTAGTTAAGGTTAAGGTTTCCACCTATAACCCTAAAATTCCACCTGATCCCAAGAAATTTTCATCTCAACTAGAGCTATTAATGCCCTAATCATCACCCAAGCCATCAGTTACTATGATTGTTGACAGGATCTCAAGCTTAACCAAGTTTTTGGTTAAGGTTACTCTAATAATGGAACCATCACCATGGTAGGGAGTTTTTTACTAACCTCTCTATCTCCTAGTTTAAATAAGTGCATCATTGACACCACTAGAAATGACACCCCCTCATATGACTCCTTTACCTTCTGTATCTGAAGACCAAGGTCTAGATCAAAAAATAGGGGATCATATTATTACCCAATGGGTAAAGGAGATAAAAATGAAAGGGATGAGACATATAATTTGGTCCTCAAAGAGTTACAGTCTGTACCCAATTATAAAAGAAGAGTAGAAATATCCAAAAGGTGAGGAAGAGGAAGGATTTGAATTTGAATACCATGGAGGAAATGGAATTTGAATAGAAGGAGAATTTATTCCCCTTATCAAAGAAACCCAAGAAGAATCCCAATTATCCCACTGAGTATAATGAATATTTATCTATTTTTATGGATACTACTAGTGTGACCATGAAGTAAATGTATCATATCAAAGAGGAAGATATAAAATACTCCAATAAAGACAAACTATGAATGTTCCTCAAGAAATAATTGATGATGTGCAAAGTTTAGTTACTAAGATAAACAACATTATAAATATCATCCAACTTTCCAAAACAAGAAGACAATCCAATAGGGAAAATGTAACCATATTTTGGCATGAAATGAGATAATTATAGAAGAAGTTAAATTTCTTGGTTCAATGTTCCAAACTAGTAAATTCAACCAATTAAACTTGATGACCAGCAAGGATGCATCTTAGTGCCTCAACTATGTACTTAAAATAAGGTATGCTTCCCTTAGTTTTCATTATTAGATGAATACTCTATTGGGACTTTTATCTAATCATGAAAATGAGTCAAATATTTTGAGGGACATGAGGGTCACTAATGTGATCACTCCTATAGGTGAGTTAGGCAACATGATGAATTTTTAGAGCCTCCTATTGAAAGATGAAAATAACTTCAAAGAATAGTTTGAAGGTACCATATACAAAACCAATTATGAAGTTTTACAATTGGTTAATTTTGCTAAAGATAGGGTGTCAAGAGTTGAATCTCTTGGATTAGAATTCTAGAGCTCAAAATCCAAACAATCAAGGTTGATGGCTAAAGTAATCAAACTCTTCAAACCTTATTTGCTTAATTTTGACATCATAAATAAAGAGTTTGATGTATCGCATGCATTATTTGAATAACTTGGAGTAAAAGAGATAGCTTATTCATTAGGCCCCATTACTAAAATTTCTATCAATATTTTCATGACAACTCAGGGTGCCTAATTTTTAGGATTTATGATCGTGTAAACTCTTATAGGCCCAATTTTGATTCCTTAAGGGCCCCTATTAGTTACTTTAGCTACAACATAAATTACTCCACTAGCTTCTTCAACCAATAGTGCCACATCAACACACTGATAAAGATAACTATGTACTTTCATGTTCTAATCAAGTTGTAACTTTAGTTCCTAACTTAATTTGCATGTACATTATATTTTTAGTTGAAGAGTTTAATCTACATCTTATCATTATACATGTATCTTTTGCATAATTCAAAACACATTGTTATATTTTTGGACTTGTAAATTTATAAGTGTTGTATCATTGTCAATTATGTCATTATGATGTCATGATGGTGTCCAATTGAGTTGATGAATAGCCTTGATAGTCTATGTAACAATGACAAAGTGTGTAATGTACATGTCCTAATATGCTTGAAGAAGGCTTGGTTGATCTTCAAAGTTTTCATGGTTAGAGATGTTTAAGGATAATTATGGTGATTTGAGGATGTGAAAGAGGTCCCTAATAGGTTTTATGTGATTTGAGTGCTTGTGTGCATAAGTGGAATTCATATTGCTGTCCATAGTTTTCATCTAGACATTTTGGGTCTAGTAACGGAAAATCTGAGTAGGCATTTTGATGACATCACCATTACCACATGTGGATGAGTCAAGGGGAGTTGGTCATACAGTTGTGATAAAATTAGTCCCTAATTAATTTTCACTAAATTTTAGGTCATGTACCTAAGCACAGTTAAATATATGCAAGTACAAAGTTGGGATCCCAGGTAGTTTAACAGTGTTTTGCCATTTTGTATGAGGCAAGAAAGAGTCAAGTAATCAGTTTGGTGATGGCATATCTCACACATGTGAAGTTTCATGAAAAAATTGTTCATATGGGTTCCTATTTTTTATGCCTATTTTATTTTTTATAAATTTTTGAATATGTGCTTAAGCGAAGCAAAATATATGAAGGTTGAAAAGTTAGCCTTCCAAGCAGTCCTTGACATAATTGGCTCTATGAATAGATAAATCTGAGGAGGCATTTTAATGTCATCATATCTAACATTTATGAGAGTTACATAATAATTTTGTCACATGGTTGGACTCTAATATCAGAGGAGATCATATGGTCCAAATTTCATAATAGGCAAGTGAGCGAGAGAAAAGATATGACTGTGTAAAGTTGGCCTTCCAAGAAGATAGCAATGGTTCTCATACTTAGTCTATTTTACATAAGTTAAAGTTTGAGAAAAATCGACAAAGTAAATTAATCCAATATGTTAGTAAATCATGCAAGGATTCCAAGTTTCATGATCATGGGGGTTCTAAGCAAGATAAAATGGTGAGTGTTATAAGGTAAAGACTTGACTAATTCATAGAGATCGACGGTATATGATGAGTCAAAGTTGCTAGATTGCATGAGATGAGGTCAACATGTTCAAGGTTTAACATTTGGAATTAGTGATCTATGAGTTAAACTTAGGAAAATATTGAAGGTGCAATATTTATCTAAATATGAGAGGACAAAAGATGTGAGCATAGTGTTCAAAGATTAACAATGACCATTTGCATTTGAATATTTGAACTTACAAAGGAAAGACCAGTGTTTGGTCTTTGGTCCATATCTTTCGATATAGATAAAATTTGCTCATGGTGTAGAAAGATGAATTGTATAGGAATCCAAGTTTATTTTATAAATATAATTTTTAAGGTCTAATTGTGTGTAAAATCAAATATATTGAGCTCTAAATTTGATGGAGTGTTTGACTGTGTTTTACAAGTAACTTGAGAAGGGTAATTGAGCTTATTTTGATGTTATTTTGATGTTTAATGATAAATTATATATTGGGGAGTATTTTATAATCCATGAGGACAATTTGTGTGCATTATAAAGGTTTTAAAATTCATATATAGTATGAATAAAACTTAATAAATTGACTATGTATTCCTTCATGATGTTCTTATGCACTAGATCAGTGTTTGAGTTGTTTGAGCATACACAAAGGTGAGAAGAGTTGAATATGATCATTTTAGAATGTATAAGGGTAAATAAAGAGTGGAACCATGTAATTTAAAGCGTTTATATGTTCTTTTTTACTTGATGGAGTGTTAATGGAGTGAATGGGTCTTCATGAGACATATAAGAGCTACAAGGGCCTATTTTGAAAGGTGTAGCTACTTAAGGGTACCCCTATATGATATGGATAACCTATAAATATTGTATTTAGTTGTGTATTTATGAGATATATTCCTTAAGGGTTAAGGTATTCCTAAATGGCTGACCAAGATGGTGATGATCATGATTGTTGTATAAATAGTGAAACCAAATGTGTTGGTTTCTAGACTTGAGTGAGTGACTTGGGAGAGATTTAAGAGAGGCTTGTGTGTGTGAATTATAGAGTGAAGGAGGGATAGAGTTACCTATATATTATTTTAATATTATAATATATTTATGACTATTTTTATGACCTATAGGTCATAATTTTGTTGGTAGAATAGTTTTTTTGTTGTTTGAGTATGAGTGAAGGTGAAGAGTGATAATTAGAGGTCCATCATCAGGTGTTGAATACATAGTTCATAGGTGGATATTTTCTTAGGTGTTGTTATGGTATCTCATCACCTAATGGGGTTGCATCCTCCTTGCAAGGTGAAACTTGCTAAAATTTTGGTTATTATTGCAACTCAACTAGATAGGTGTTGTAGCACCTTGTGGGATTGTAGTCTCACTAAATAGGGATTGTAGTTCTTTGATCAATTTCAATTGGTCTAAATTGGTTCTTGTTTTTATAGTATAATAATATAATTATATGTTATAGTGGGTTTTCTCCCCTCAGAGGTTTTCCCACATATATCATATGTTATGTGATTGATCTTGCATTGTCTCTCTTGCTCATTGTTATGAATGTTGTATATGCTTCATGAATGCTTATAGTAATTGATTAAGAACTTGAAAGGATTGAAATCAAATTTAGATTTTTTAGGCTCACTAATTCACCCCCCTCTCATTTATTATACCTCTAATAATTGGTATCATAACATTTCCTTTGGTAAAGGCTTGACAGCTTGAAGGTGATCCAAGGAACAATATGGGTAGTCATCAAGAATATTTCTCTACTAAGCAAGCACTAATGTTCAATGGATCCAATTATGATTTTTGGAGTGAAATTATGAGGACATACATTATGTCCCTAGGATTTTATGTATGGAAATCCATTCTTGATGGTTATGTTACTCCTACTACTCCTCTATCTAATATTGTAGACAAGAAACTATTTGAGAATAACTCTAAGGCAATGAGTGCCATTACTTGTGGTCTTATAGAGACTTAGTTCACCAAGGTAATCCATCTTAAATATGATAAAGAGATATGGGAAAAAATTCATATCATATATGAATGATATTAAAAGTTAAAACTTGCTAAGTTGTACACTCACATAAGGTAATTTGAAAGTCTCAAGATGAAGGAAGAAGATTTAGTGGCATCCTTTTTGCAAAGAGTTAATGAGACTATGAACATAATTAGAGGTCTTGGGGAGAACCTCAAAGAGGCTAATGTAGTTCAAAATTTATTAAGTTATTTATATCTCAAGTGTGACCCAAATTATCTAATATAGAATAAAGTCATGATCTTACTCAATTGAAGATGGATCAATTGCATGGCACCCTTACTACATATGAAATGAGAGTAAATGATGATATACCACCAAAAATAAGGAAGCAACATTCAAGACTAAGATGGAGCCTAAGAAGAAGTTCCAAGGTAAGAAACCCAAAGAAGATGACATATCTGATATTGATGAGGATGAACTAATTGCTTTGATTACTAGAAAATTGAGCACAGGCTAAGGAAATTATAAGGGTAAACTACCCTTCAAATGTTTCAACTATGGAGAGATAGGAAATTTTGCTCATAAGGTCCCTCATAAGCATTAGAATAATGATGATGAAGGGCATGGTGAATTTCAAGATGAATAAGATAAGACATATAGGAAGAAAGGATTCCTAAAGTATAACAACAAAAAGAATTCCTTCAAGAATAAGAAGAGTCTCTACAGTAAAGAAGATTGCATCTCATCAGATGAGATTGAAGATAGTGACTAAGAATATGATCATGAAGATGATGATCTTGCTGAAGATGAATCTCTATTCATGGCTAATGAAGGAAGTTTATCACATCAGAAGGAGCCTACTTGGAGTGATTCAGATGATGATGAAGATGAGATGGACTATGAAACTGCATTGATAAATTCTCTTGAAAAACTAAATATTGAGAATATGATCAATAAAAAGATGAAGCCTCAACTCAAGGACTATGAGGATCAATTCATTGTGTATGAAGCAAGATTGAATGAAGATACTAAGGAGAATGAAGATATGGTAAAGCATCTCAGTTGTTAATTGGAAATCTTGTCTACATGCCTAAAAGATAAAGAAGATGAATGTTCAAGGTATGTTTCTAAAATGAGTCTTTGAAATCTAAGTTTGATAAGACATATAGTAAGGTGAATACATTTTTGATATTTGAAAAGAGATCATGTGATCTAAAAAATATTATGAGTGGTCAAAGGCATGATAATGATAAAACTAGTCTTGTATATGAAGAAAACAAAAAAATGTAACCCAAAACAAGATGAAAACTAATGTGAACCAAGACAATCATATTTTAAAGACAAATAATTGACAAGGAATGAAGGTGTTGGTAGAATAAAGACAAATCAAATCAAATAGCCAAATACCATGAGGTATGCAAGATTCAATGGTTACTTCTACACATGTAATCAATTTGGTCATAGGGATAGAGAATGCAAGATACATGTTATAAATGAGTTTGTATGGAACTATGATGGGGGTCATAAATCAAAAAGTGTGAACAAATTTAAGTGTTCTAATTGTCTTGATGTGGGGCACTTTACAAACCATTATCCACATAAGTTTAGATAAGGTGAGTCCTCTTCAAAATGGGGAGGTTGTTTTGTTTGTCATGACAAAGGACATATTGCAAGCATCTGTCCAAACACAATAACACAAACTGTGTTTCCATCAAGAAGTATGTTGTGTTACAATTGTGAACAAAGAAGTCACATTGCTAGGTTTTGCAAGCAAAGGTATACAAGATAGAATGAGTTTAATCAGGATCCTAAAGTGCAAGGAAGAAGGCAAGTTAAAACATAGAATATAAAGGTGAAAAGTGTGAGTCATGATGAGTTTATAGGACTAAATTGTTTGCCATGGTGGAGAATACTTTAGAAGTTGAAGAGTGCCAAGAGGTATCATTGTCTACTCATGTTGAGAATGAAGAAACCAAGCTCAAAAAGAAGACCAAGATACTAGTTGAGACTAGTTAGTAGGTGTGTATGGATCCAAGTGAAGATCTTATTGTTGTTTATCATGGATTATGAAAATAACATAACATGTATATGCATAGTGATAAGGTTCCAAGATGCAAGGAAGATTTTACAAATGAAAAGGTATGTCATGAATCTTTTTTGTCTCCATGTATTGTGAATCAAATTCTAGAAGAAAAAGAGAATGTTGTAGTGTTTGAGAATGTTTCTTATCTTAAGCCTAAGAATAAAAAAACTACAAGTATCATATGACCAAGGAGGAGAAGGAATATGAGTTGTGGGTAACTCTTGGTTTCACTTTGTTATAGGACATTGTGAAGTAGGGTGTCTCTACCCATGCTTCTTAGGAGTCTTTTCTTATGGAGAATTAAGTTTGTGTGCTCAAGATAATATTGACAATATGTACAAAGACTAGTATTGATCAGTGCAAGTGTTTGGTTAAGGGGGAGCAATCATTCCAGAGATTTGTGAAGGAGCTATAATACAGGGTTAGAATGACTGTTTCTAGGTGGCCTAATGAGATTGATAGACTGTCAAGAAGAGCCTGGTGCTCAGAGAGGTATGTGCACTTCTTGGTGATGTGTTTTAGGTTTTTTTTTGGTCTAAAGATATATTTATGCTAATTGAAGATATTTGTGTGTGCTCTTGAATTTCTCAATTTTTGGCTTGAAGGCAAGCAGGCCTAAAAATGGGTTAGAATAATTCAATGTTCCCAAAGGTATGAAGGCTCAATTTTTGGTCCAAAAGTGTGTAATGATTGTCTCCAAGTGTAAAATAAGTTTTAGAGTTGGACATTGAGTAGAAAAGGTTTGTTGACTCTATTTGTTTTGAGATTCTAGATTTTTGGGTTATGCTATAAAAGTAATCTGACTTATGAGTTGAGGTCTGATGATTCTTAATATGTTGAATGAGCCAAATGGGTTGTCAAATCAATATTCATAGAGATTTTAAGGTTTATGGTTCTCAATTTATTCATGTTTTTATCAATATAGAGGGTTAATTGGCTAGTAGGTTTATGAAGGAAGTATGTTGCAAAAGATGAGCCAAGTAATGCAAATTGGTGTGATTTAGGGGGAATATGAGGGTTCTCTAGATATGAATTTTTAGGTATTGAATGTGTATCCAATGAAAATTAATGGATCTAAAAGTTACAAGTAGGGATATAAGGAGGCTAGCTAAGCGTAGTATGAAAAAGAGTGATTTCTACTCAGTTTATTCCAAACATCAAGGTATGTATGTTTCAAGATGAGTTCTTAGGTTGTTCTAGTGCATGATTAATGTTTTATGAGTGGCATGAAATTTTATTAGTGGTCCTTAAGGTGACTTGAGAGAAGAGGCTAGGAAGCCTATGTGGTGATTCTTCATGGTATGCAAAGATCTAAAGATGCTCAAAAGGTGAAATGGCTCAAAAATACTAGGGAGAGTCCCTATCAGATGATTTTTTGTGAGTTCTATCATATTTTAGTTCTTTTGTATGTTCTTTATTTATTGGTTATAGTACTTGATTGAAGAGAGTGTTGGCTTGGAGCAAGAAGAAGTTGTCAAGGAAAGAAGAGGTAGGCTCAAGGTAAGGGGAGTTTGTATCATCTTTATGAGGTGGTCCTCTCCTATTGTTAGTATTTTTAGTTCTTCAAGATCAATTAGTTATGACTTTGTCATTGTGTCAAAGGGGGAGAAAGTTCCTATTGTGTGAATGCTTGAAGAGAGAGAAGGAAGGTGAGTTGTATATTGCTCTATATGATAGTTGTTGAAATCAATGACAAAGGGGGGAGATTTTTGGACCATTTTAAATGATGTCATGAAGGTTTCCAAGTGAGTGGATGAATAGCCATGATACTCTATGTGATAATGATAAAGTTTGCAATGTGCATGTCCTAACATGCTTGAAGAAGGCTTGGTTCATCTTCAGAGTTTGCATAGTTAGAGATTTTCAGGGATGAGTATGTTGATTTTAGGATGTGAAATAATTGCATAAGATGTTTTTTATGCTTTGATTTCTTGTGTGCATAGCTGGAATTCATCTGGTTATCCATAGTTTTCATCTAGATATTTTGGGTCTAGTGGCATAAAATTTGAGTAGGCCATTTGATGATGTCACCATTAGCATATGTAGATGATTCAAGGGGAGTTTTTCATATGGTTGTGATAAAATTAGTCCCTATTTTTTTTTTGATAAATTTTAGGCCATGTACATAAGTGCAATTAAAGATATGAAAGTGCAAAGTTGGGTTCCCAGGCAGTTTGATAGTGTTTTCCCATACTTAGCCAATTTTGCATGAGGAAAGAAAGAGTCAAGTAAGCAGTTTGGTGATGGCATATATCGCACATGTGAATGTGCACACAGAATTTATTTATATGGGATTTTTATTTTTTATGCCTATTCTGTTTGTGCTAAATTTTAGAACATGCACTTGAGTGAATAAAAGGATATGGAGGTGCAAAGTTGGCCTTCCAAGAAGTCCTTGACATAGTTAGATCTATGAATAGATAAATTTGAGAAGGCATTTTAATGTCATTATATCTCACATGTATGAGGGTTACATGATCAGTTTGACACATGGTTGTATTCTCCTATGAGAGGAGATCATATGGTCCAAATTTGAGAATAGATGGCTGCACGAGGTAAAAGATATTACTGTGCAAAGTTGGCCTTCCAGGAAGATAACAATGATTACCATACTTAGTCTATTTTTCACAAGTTAAAGTTAGAGAAACATCAATGGATCACATTTATCCAAGATCTTAGGAAGACATATGAGGATGCCAAGTGTTATGATCATGGGGGTTCTGATCAAGATCAAATGGTGAATGCTATAAGTTAAAGACCTAACTAATCCATAGAGATCAACGGTGCACAATGAGTCAAAGTTGCCAGACTACATGAGATGAGGTCAACATGTTCAAGGTTTAAAATTTGTTATTGGTGATTTATGAGTTAAATTTTGGGACACATTGATGGTGAGATATTAATATAAAGCTGAGAGGACATGAGATGTGATCATAGTGTTCAAATATTAAATGTGATCGTTTGCATTTGAATATTTGAATTTGTAAAGGAAAGACTAGTGTCTAGTATTTGGGTCATATCTTTCAATCTAGATATAATTTTCTCATGGTGTAAAAATTAAAATTTTAGAGGACTCCAAGTTAATTTAGGAAATGTAATTTTTTAGGTATAATTATGTGTACATTCAAATATATTGAGCTCCAAAGTTGACTGAGTGTTTAATTGTGTTCTACAAGTACCCTAAGAAGGGTAATTGAGCTTGTTCTGATGTTGTTTTAATGTTTAATGATTAATTAGATATTATGGAGTGTTTTAGACTCCATGAGGACTATCTATGTGAATTATTAAGGTTTGACCATTCGCATATAGTTTGAACAAATATTAATAAGTTGACTGTGTATTCATTCATGATGTTCTTATGCACCATATCAATGTTTGAGTTATTTGAGCATATGCAAAGGTGATCAAAGTTGACTATGATCATTTGAAGATGTAAAATAGGACATGAAGAGTGGACCCATGTAATTTTAATTAGTCCTATTTTCTTTTTTTTCTCAATGGAGTGCTAAATGAGTGAATGGTTCTTCATAAGACCTATAAGAGCTATAAGGGCCTATTTTGTAAGGTGTAGTTACTTAAGGGTGACCCATAGATGCTATGACAAAACTATGAATCTTGAATTGAGATGTGTCTTGATGAGATATATGCCTTAAGGATTAAGTCATGCCTAAATGGCTGACCAAGATGGTGATGATTATGATTACTCTATAAATAGTGAAACCAAATGTGTTAGTTTTTAGACTTGAGTGAGTGACTTGGGAGAGATTTGAGAGACGATTTTGTGTGTGAGTTATGGAGTGAATGAGGAGTAGAGTGCCTTATGGATGAGTTAAATAGCATAAAAGATTGAGGACTATTTATATGAACTTTAGGTCATAATTCTATTTGCATAATAGTGTTCTTACTATTTGAGTATGAGTGAAGGTGAAGAGTGATAATTAGAGGTCCATCATTAGGTGTTGAGTACATAATTTCATAGGTGGATGTGTTCTTAGGTGATTTTTTGGAAATTCACCACATAGGGGGTTTGTAGCCTCTTTACAAGGTGAAACTTGCTAAAAGTATGGTTGTTGTTGCAACTCAGCTAGACATGTGTTGTAGCACCTTGTGGGATTATAGTCTCACTAAATAGGGATTGTAGTTCCTTGATCAGTTATAGATTATCTAAATTATTTATTTTTATTATAAGATAGTAATCCATTTATAGGTTCTGGTGGGTTTTCTCCCCCAAGAGGGTTTCCCACATATGTCATGTGTTATGTGATTGATCTTGCATTGTCTCTCTTACTCATTGTTATGAATATGCTGTATGTTTCATGAATTCTTATGGTAATTTATTAAGAACTTGAAAGGATTGAAATTAAAGTTGGATTTTCTAGGCTCTTTGATCGATCCCCTCCCCTCAATTATTGTACCTCTAACAAGATGGTGCTTGAGGGATGAGGCCTTCCACATCCCAATCCTATATCTAATTATAACCTCCTCATCTCAAAGTGAGGATCATTTTGTCTATTAAGATTAATAGTAAATTATGAGAAGCTTTGCTCGACTTAGTATTTATGTGAAAATATTGAATCTTCTCCAAATTTGTGGATTGTGTGGCATGTGTTTTCATTTTGGTATCTTAGTTATTTGATTGTGCATGATTTTTCTTTATAATGCATTTATTCACTTTAATCTATCATTGATTTGAATGCTTTTTACATGTTAATTATTATCCCCCCTTGTAGATGTGTAATGCAAATCTAAAAAATGTGGTGACCTTTAATTTTGCATGTTCAAATCTATTGTGTTTTGAATTCCTTTGACTCCTTACTATGTTTGATTTTTGGTGTGATACAGATGCTTAAAAAAATATTAGTCTCATGATTTCTTGTCTTACATTAGTTCAAGTGCTAGTTTTGAAAAAAAATCATCTTGTGTGGTCTATAATCCCCTTTTATACCCTTATTTTCCCTCTTTTTGAGTTTTTTAGTCATATAAATTATCATTTTAGTGTAATGAGTATCATTTGAGACCACCTTGTACTAGCTTAGCCCTAGACCTATCTTAGAGCCTCTTTTAATCATTTTACAAATTTTGTGTAGGTCCAACCCACTCCCAAATATAATAAAAGCATCACTAAGACATACTCTAGGCACCTAGACCCTTTATTAATTAGTTTCTACCACTTAGACATTAGCACAAACCTTTGGATACTATCACACTATGTTATTGACCTAGGGACCACATTAGTGTCCATTATCTTCTTACTCCCTCAATCGATATCTTTTCATTCCCCAAAGCACTCCTAGGGTTAGGCTATACCTATTTCACATCTTGACAAGCATCATAATTTTATATATAGACCACTTTCATTCCCTTATCCACTAAATGGAAATCATATGCAAATACTCATAAACAAACTTATAAATAGTGGTGCAGATCAACGTTATTGGTTCATATTCTTCCCTAATTTTGCATACACCCATATAAAGCAACCTAGATCTCAAATTACTCAAATTTATAATCTCAAGTCACACTTAAATAACTCAAACCATCACATGCACCAACACTTATATTGGGATAAATACATCGGTCTTGATCCCTTTTCAGTGTATTAGTATGTAGTCAATGCTCATCACATGTGGTGTTGAGGTCACATCCAACCTACCCTACTAACTCCACTATTTTCTACTTATTATCCTAAAATAACCTAAAAAACATGGAGGCAAAGGATTTGACATTAAAATAAATCAAACTATAGAACAAATAGTGAACCATCATCTATGCACATAGGCACAGACTCCGTAGAACTAGGTGAAGGTACACCCAGAAGGTCATTGTCTCTACTTGAAAAAAGACACTAGTATAGTATAGAGGACACTAACAACATGTGATATTATCTAGGGGACTACACTACTATCCAAGAGGGTTTTTTACTCTTGGTTCCTATTCATGACACTTGGCATGGTTCCTACATCAATTTTCACCATGCCATTCATTTGTCTTAGTCAATTTCTAGCTAAGCACATCTCTTGTATAGTTCATTTATTATTTATATAATAATTTAAAAATTCAATTATTATACAAATCAAAGGATATAATTATTGCATATTTATTCCCTAATTAATTATTCTAAAACTTTATAAACTTAGGGTTTTACATTCCATAATCCCCTTAAAAGTTAAATAATTTGGTGAACTTGAATTACTTCAAATACCACCCAAACCATAGCCCTAGATGCTCTTAAGTTTTATATCCTTATTTTTCCTATCTCCATTTGTTATGTTAGAATTTTTATATTTCATATATTCTATTATAATAACCCTCTTTCATTTTGGTTACTATAGGCCATTTAAAACTATTATATCTCTTCTATTAAAAAGTGCTAGGATTAGTGATAACCCTATTGAGCATACCCAAATTCCTTTTATTTGAGCCCATACTATGGATAAAGGACTATTTACACCCCCCCCCCTCATTAATCCTTCACATCCTGATTATGTTTACTTTAATGATAATATATCAAAATATGAGCAATACAATCAAGATATTGATGATACACAAGATAGGACTCGGTACACACTCCCCCCCCCCCCTCAATGATGACAATTTAATAATTAATAAAGATGAGGTCTTAAAATTTTTTAGAGATATACTTCAAGAAAAACCCCATGATCATGCACATATTTTTTAATCTATATTGAAAATAAGGAACACATCACTTGGTCAATCCTCTAATCCCATAGATAATAATATTGTTACACCTATTACGAGGACAACTTAGACTCTACAATAATTACCTACAAATATTCAACCCTCACCAGTGGCATAACCTATTATGGATAGTACACATACCTTATCTTTATATGTATAATCCCTTTAATAGGATATCAATTCTCTATATCCTAAGGTGTTACATATTTAGCATGGTGTTATGAGACCATATTATGCCTTAGATTCTCATATGCTCCTACATACACCTTTGGCATAACATATAGCAGAAACTACTTTGCCCTCTAGATTTATGGCACCCAATATTACTTTGTATGATGGTAAGGGTGAACCAAATCATCATCTCCATGTTTTTCACATAGCATGTTTAGACTACGTGTCCAATGATTGGCTCCTGACGAAGTTGTTCCCTCATAATGTAAAGTACCATGCATTACAATGTTTTTAGATCTTCCTAATTAGTCCATAATAATATTTAATCCACTAGTATGTATGTTTCTAGCACACTTTTCAATCAATATCAGTGACAAGGTTTCATGCACTCAAATTACACAACTCAAACAAAAATCTAATAAGCCAATAGTTGAATATGTCTTTTGATACAAAACTATATTAGAAAAGATGACTAGCCCCATGAAAGATAGAGAACTCTAGGACATATTCAAATAGAGTTTATTACCAGCATTGCATGAAACTATATTATTCAAAAAAATTACATCATTCATTGATATATGCCATAAAGTGAAAGAACAAGAAGTCAAGATTATCTCCACAAGCAAATTAAAGTACACAACTAGATCATATTCAAATAATAAGAATTCATATAAACCTCCATTTAAGGTGAGGCCCACTGAGAAAAGAACAATCAAAAGATAATGCCTAATGTATCCTTAAATCTAGCTCCTCACATGGTTTTATCAACTCTTCTAAGAAGACCTTTCATAAATCTTCCTAAATCACTAACATGTGTTCTCCATCAACTCTTGGAATATAACATCATATCTCTCCCTCCCATAAAAGAGGTTGATATAACTAGGCCACTTCCAAAGAGTTATGATGCCAATGAATTTTATGATTGCCGTAGGGTACTAAGACATACTACAAATAGATGCATCAGTTTGTGACATAAGATACAATATTTGATAAATTCTAATATCATTGATGTTGAAACTCCTATAGAGGCACATAGAGCACAAACAATAGAAGCAAAATCATTGAAAATATTTTTAGATCCATTTACAAAGCATATGGCTAATGATGTAGTAGGCACTTTAGTGCTCATTATACTTATCAGGCACATCCACCACCAACAACCTATCATACTCATACAATGGATACACACCCTATAAATTATATCATTAGTGTATATCATACTACAATGCTAGTTATACCTCTCATCGCTTTATCAAATTAGGAGGACTCAGATTTATATGCACTCATTATATAAGCTTACATTGAACATCATCCTATTTAGAGTGTCATGGTTTACAATGGGTCAAGCATTAATATGTGCATAATTGCATTTCTACAACACTTGGATTATTTAGAGCAGGATATTTCTTAGACAAATATAATTATTCATGGTTTTAGTGGCCATGTTCAAAACTCCATCAGGGAGATAGTACTCCCATTATAGGTTGGTCCCACACATGTGGCTACTATATTCTTATTGGTTCTTAGTGCTGACACATTTGACATGTTATTGGGTAGGCCTTGGATACAATAGCTTTGATCCATTCCATCCACTATATATAGATGTCTTAAGTATATACATATTAATCATGTGATTATAGTCAAGGGCCTTCTATGTGAGTATCCCTTACCTATTCCATGGTTAGTTACATAGCAGACACTAGTTAAATATCTAAACATATTTTATATTATCACACCTCTTATATTTTTTAAACAACCAGTGCATGTGAGGTATACTCCTATAGCATTATTATGTACACATAGTCTAAATACATTTATTGGAGAGAACCCTATGTCAATGACATGTTATGGACTCTAAAGAGCCTCTCTCTACGTCATTATCATCTAGATCAATGTAATAACATATAGCACCCAAGTTAGTCATTGTTTCTTATACTAGATGGGTTCTTAAGAACCCCACAATTCAAAATCCTATTCAGTTAGCTCTGTGTATTCATATCCCTACTCCACAAGAAATTATATATATATATTTCTCAATAAATATGATTCATATATCTAAAATAACTCCTCACACATCATGGGTGGTCATTATTCCCTTATTTGATATAGGACACCTTGATAGTGAGTTTCTTGTGAAACTTACCAATTAATATGTTCCTCTCTACTTTTACATAGTTTATCTTCCCCTACTCCTTATATATAGTTCCATTTTCATGTTGTTTGTCCATAGAATATACTTAGAAAACATAAAAATAATATAACATACTAAAAAATATTAAAAAAATTCAAATATTTTCTTAAAAAATACAAATTTAAGATTGTGTGTATTTCCATGTTCACATTCCTTATATTTTCTAGGTACTACATAAGATATATATGCTAATATAATTAGATTTATCATGCATACATGTTTCAATTGTTCTCTTTGAGTGTTTGGATATCAATATAGGACTCAGATCCTCTACACAGTACTATATTTTCTACTATTTACCCATTAGAGGAACATACAATGATACATAGATTTAGTATTGATACATTCAACCATTGGGGGCATTATACTACATAGCTTCTGGTTTACCAAGTTACATATTTATATACTTCATATCATAGATTTATCATTTATTATATATTGATATTGATCATCCTATACTAATATTTTTATTGAATATGACTACTATAGATTTAGATTATGTACATATTTACTCTTATATAGATCTCTTAGTTTATATATGATTATATCTAATTACTTATACATCTATTCAAAGTCATTTGAAAATGTCATTGTTTTATGGCTCTAAGTCAATTCCTTTCACTGTGTGTATGTTTTGTACATGTGCACATGTCCTTGTGTGTGCCTTATTGATTGTGTATGCATAAATTTAAACATGTCTTTCCATGTGGATCTAAGACAACACTGATTTCTCTATGCATATTTGGATATTTGAACATGTCCTTGTATGTTTGATCTTTCTCATACTTATTTACATGTGCCCATGTCCCTTGTATTGTGGCCCCTTGGCCTACTTTGTGTAACTCATGAATTTATATGTATGTGTCATGTATGTATCATTATCATGACACTTGTATCTTTCTTGTTACAATCATATCCAATTTTTGATGCCATGAGGGACCTTATACATCTCCATTTCCTACTTAAATCCCTTAATGGACATCATGCCCCATCTTCCTAGGTATTTACTCAGATTATATCTATATTTTTTGTTCATATACATGCTTACATTGTTCTAAATATCTTGAAAACCATGTGAATGTTACATCTAATATACATTTTGATGTCATGTATATACACTATATTGGTTTATCACATAGATATCATATTTTTTAATTCCAACACATAGGATGTATAGATTTTATTTTGAGGATAGTTATTCAAGAGGTTCAATAACTCCCTCAAAAGAGGGGTCATTCATAGGGGTTTATAACACATTTTTTGACATGCAGACATAGAATACAAAGCTCATATTTAGGAAAACATAGTGAAAATATTCACATATAGATTAGTCTTGGTTTTGAATAAAAATAACACAGTTGGTCAATAGTGCAACACAGAAGACACTAGCATAGTGTGTTATTATCTAAGGGACTATGCTACTATCTAGTAGCCCTAGAAATAGAAAACTCTAGAATTTATAGAAAGGTATAATAGTTAAAATTCATATTTGCATAGTTTTAGTTAGATATTATCATATAGGCTCAGTATATACTCATTTTTCACATAGATTGCATAGGTTTTGCTCAAATTGGGAGCATCATGCATAACATGATTGCTACCATTTTAGTTTTAGATACTCATGCAGATTATTATACTTAGTCCAAAATCCATATGCATAGATATAAGATTTGTGGGCATGTGTACAAAACGTTATTCTCATATGTTCAATTTGACACAAGTAATCTTAGATGGAATGGAAACTCCATGTTATTACTCCAAACACATTTTGTGCCAATTTTTTAGTAGATTGAGCCTTATTACATATACAAGTTTAGCATTATTGAGTAGTCCCTAAGCTACATTCCCAATTGTTTGAGTGTCCCCCGATATATTTTTCATTTCAAAGTTTCTAAGAAGCCCCATAGCCATCCTACATAGTTTCAGTTACATCACACAACTTTAGTTACATTGTGTAGTTTTAGATACAAATGCATCTACTACACATGGGTAGACAATGATGCATTCATATCCTACTTAAGTTCTTGTTCCACATACATATGATGTTATATAAGACATCAATCCAATCCAAGCTACTCATAAATTATAACCCACCAAACATGGGAAGATAATGATAGAGTCAAGGCCAGCTTGATTTCTTGAGCCACCCACACATGAAGATTGAGTAAGCCATCAACTGAGTCTAAGTTATTCACCATTTTATCATCGTATACATGAACACATAGGATGTCACCAATTTTTATCATTGGTTCAAAAATCCAATGAGGTGTATTTGTTCCTTTCCTCTCTCTCATCTCTTTACTCAGTTTTGTATTTGCTTTTGATGTTTTTTAAGTAAAGACCAATTCCTTCATGTTTCATTTTTAGGATACATAATAGAGCATGTTATGCAAACTCAAACCTAAATTCATGGGCTTTGCCTCTTAGGCAAGTTCAGGTATGTTTATTTTCCTTTATCCTAGTCATTTCACTTTATTGAATTTCTAAAATAAAGAAGGGGTGAATGTAGTCATCTAAAATGTCATTTAATTTCAATGAGTGTCACTTAAGACCACCTTATCCTAGATTAACCCTAGACCTATCTTAGGTCCTCTTTTGGTCCTTTTCTAGCTTCTCTATGGGTCAAACCCACTCCCAGATATACCAAAAGTAGCACTAAGCCATCCATTAGTCACCTAGGCCCCTTATTCACTAGCTTCCACCACTTAGGCATTAGCATGTCCCTTTGGACACACTTATATTATGCTAATGACCTAGGGAGCATACTAGTGTCCCTTAGCTCCTTACTCCCACAATGGATATATTTATATTCTATAAAACACTCCTAGGGTCATATTAGACCTATTTCAAATATTGACAAGCACTAGAATACTATATATATACCACTTTCATTCACTTATCCACTAGATGGAAATCATATGCAAATACTCATAACTAAAATTAGAAATATTCGTGCAAATCAAGGTCATTGATACTTATTTTGACACTTATACATACACCCATCTATAACATTCAAGAGATTAGATTAATTAGATTTATAGTCTCAAGTCACACTCAAATCACTCAAACTATAACTCATACTAGAATTTACTTACACTTGCACTAGTACTTAGATTAGGAGAACTACATCAGTGTTAATCCCTTTTTGAGGTAATGGTATGTAGGAAATTTTAAACACATGGGGAGTTGAGTTCATGTCCATCCTCCCATACTAATGCCTCTATTTTCTACTTGTTCTCCTCAAATACACTAACAAACATAGATGCCTAGGGTTTGGTATTAAAATTAGTCAAAATAGGGAATAGACAGTGAAATAGCATCTATGCACATAGGCATGAACTGTTAGGTTGTGGAGCTAAAAGCTTCACTAATGCAAACAGGGAAGGAGGTTTTTGAGTGTCATAGTCACTAGCGTCAGTTAGGCCAACCGACGTCGGCTAGTGGTAGATAGGAAGGCAACTGACATCGGCAGTATTTGGTCAACATCGGTCATCTCCAAGCAAATAAAGATTGACGTTGGTCACCTATGCAGATCAGAACTATGAGTGTTATGGATAGTTTGTTAATGAACCAGTTGTTTGCATGTTGAAAGGCTAATTTTAGTCTTGAGCTGTAGATCTAATTAATGTAATTAGGTGTCTAATTATTATTTGCATGAGATCTATATAATAGACTCATGGGCTGTATTGTAAAAGTGTGCTAGAGAGTAAGAGAGCAAATATTAGCTCCTGTTGTGTGTGAAGAGAGCAAGGTGTGTTCTTCCTAGTGCCACAGTGCCAAGTGTGGGTACTGGTTTGGAAAATCAGAAGGATTCTTCATGTATATAGGATCTTGGTCAACAGGTGTGCAAGGCCACATTTGGAGATCTACATGGTAAGTAAGATCATTGATCTATAGGTGTATGTGTGTGCAAGGTCTAAAGTTTGCAGGTGTGCAGAACCAGGTTGATCTATAGGTGGTAGCAAAATCAAGGTGATAGTAACACAACAAGGAGCAAGATCAGGTGGGATCTACTTGGAGTATAGTGTGTACTCAGTTATAGAGCAAAGAGGAAGGCAAGGTAGTTAATTCTGCATGTTAGTTGCTTATATATGGTAATCAATGGTGCTTCTGTGGGTTCCTAACAACTAAGGTTGCAGGGAGCATGTTTGTGTTTGATTACAGGTCACTCTCAGGGGTTTCTGATTGAGTGGGAGTACAGCAATGGCAGAAGAAAGTAAGCTAAGAATGAGGAATTGAAAAGCACAAATGATCAATTATGGTGTTATGGAAAGAAAGAGCAGGTAAAGAAAGATTGTTGGTTGGTAGCAAATCAACATGAAGGAACTGAAGAAGCAAATGTTGCAGGTGTTATTGCACAGGATGCTCTGGGATGTTTCTTGGAATAAAGTAGAATCTTGTTTTATAGATTTTGTTGCCTCTTTCCATGCAATCTAAAATAGAGTATTTTTCCATGTTAAGGTCTTTGGAGACTTTGGAAATATTTATTTAGTGGCTGGTGTGCCTTGTCAAAGAATTGGCAAAGGGGAAGTGATGTTGAAATTACAGGTGGCCAACACATGGGTGTTGAAGAAGGTCATGTAGGTCCCAGTCTTGAAGATGCAGCTAATTACTTCAGGAAAGTTGGGTGATGAGAGATGCACAAGAACTCTCACAATGGATGCACTTGAATTAGTTGGTGGTAACAAAGTAGGTATCCTTTATCTATCTACTTATACTACTAATTCTTCTTCTGTTGCAAAGACATGGCTTTGTAGGCTTGGTCACATGAGCAAGAAGGAGATGCATGTTCTTAAGCGGAAGACAGATGTTTTTGACAGACTTAAGAACTAGAAAGCCTTGGTGTTTTTAGAGGAGATGACGGATAGAGATCAGTGGAGAAGGCTGGACATCTCTGAGCAGGGCAGTTTGGACATGGGTATGATTCAAAGAAAGCTCACAGGTAAAAAGTCATCACTCATAGGTGAACACAGTTACCGGCATCAGTCAAGGGGAACCGATGTTGAATAGACAGGTGTCGATGTTGGTCATGTGCAGACTAGAGCTAGTGGTGTCAGGTAGGGTGGCTATCGACATTGGTCATAGAACTGACATTGGCAACCAGGTAAGACTGACATCGGTCAAAAAAATAGCATCGACAGAAAGGATAGTCGCATGGAACTGACATCGATTGGATGCAGATTGTGTGGTGACTGAGGTCAGTCACTGAAATAGATTTTAGGCAGACAGCAAGCTGTCAGGGAGTCTCAAATGCCCATATGGAGGACTGAAAGTATAAGTAAGCATCAAATTCATTGTTCCTCTTCTTTATACTCATTGCTCACTATAGAGCAGGAAGGATCCAAGAAATAGTGGGAGCATGGCATGAATAGGATGCAGAAGCAAACGGGAGATTTGGTAGTGTTGTCAGCCGAAAGAAAGCACTGAAAGATGAATGGATACCTTAGTTAAAGAATAGAGAGAATGGATATGTGAGACAGAAGGCCAGGTCATATGGTCTTGAGGAAGCTGCAAGACAGTGGTATAGGTTTTGATAGGTGGATGACAAAGCATGGCTTTAGTCAATGTCAGTGTAACCATTGTGTTTGTCTTACCAGGTGGATAATGATTGCAACATTATCTTGTTACTATATGTGGATGGTATGCTAGCTAGCAAGTTCGTACATACATGGTTTTGCTGAGCTAAGGGTAAGGTTAGTTCAGTGGCATGTCATGAGGAATTTGGAGCAGCAAAATTCTTTGGCATGATAGACATGGAAGATCACAGGTTGATTTTGTCTCCAATGAGAGCTGATGTGAATCAGGTGTTAGCAAGGTTCAATACGTAGGATGCAGAGCTAGAGCACACCAAGGGTTGGACAGTTCAGTGTTTGAAATCACATGAGGTCTGGTATAGACCTGAGTTTTCCCCAACAGTGGGAGCTGTCAAAAAGTTTGGAGCCGATCTGGGAAAGAAGCACTGGAGGGAAGTTCAGTGGATTTTTAGGTATCTAAGAGGGACCAGTAGTAGGTTAACATGTTATGTAGGGTCAAGTTCTTTTTTACATGGGTTTGTAGATGTGGATGCGACAGGTTACTTAGATGATAGGAGGTTCACCACAGGGGTTGTGGTGGTTGGTCTTTAGTGTTGAGCTTGAAGAGGGATACAAGCCAAGATACAGATTAGATAGGGTATAGGTACAGGTACAGTGTAGCTATTTATTTCCAAGTGGGAGATTGTTAGGTTATGGAGCTAAAAGCTTCACTAATACAAATAGGGAAGGAGGTTGTTAAGTGTCACAGTCACCACCATTGGTTAGGCTGACTGACATCGGCCAGTGGTAGACAGGAAGGCAACTGACATCGATAGTATTCAGTCGATGTCAGTCATTTCTAGGTAGATAGGGACCGATGTCAGTCACCTATGCAGATCAAAATTGTGAGTGTTACAGATAGTTTTTTAATGAACCAGTTGTTTTCATGTTGAAAAGCTAATTTTAGTCTTGAGTTGTGGATATAATTATTGTAATTAGGTGTCTAATTATTGTTTACATGAGATCTATATAATAGACTCATGGGTTATATTGTAAAAGTGTGCTAGAGAGTAAGAGAGCAAATATTAGCTCCTTCTGTGTGTGAAGAGAGCAAGTTGTGTTCCTCCTAGTGCCACAGTGCCAAGTGTGGGTACTGATTTGGAGAATCAAAAGGATTCTTCATGTATGTAGGCTCTTGGTTAGCAGGTGTGCAAGGCCACATTTGGAGATCTACATGGTAAGTAAGATCATTGATCTATAGGTGTATGTGCATGCAAGGTCTAAGGTTTGCAGGTGTGTAGAACTAGGTTGATCTATAGGTGGCAGCAGAATCAAGGTGATAGCAACACAACAAGGAGCAAGATCAGGTGGGATCTACTTGGAGTACAGTGTGTACTCAGTTATAGAGCAAAGAGGAAGGCAAGGTAATTCCTTCCAAAGTAAGATCATTTGAGTTGCAAGTTGTTGCAAGTTCAGGGGAGATCTACTTGGAGTACGATTGTGTACTTGGAGTGCGTGGAACACTTGTGGAGTGTGTGGAGCACTTGTGTACTGGTAGTAGTGGATACTAACTAGTTAGAGGTGAACACCAACTCTATGTTTGAGTTGTGTGTTGGGACTATAAGAAAGAGATAACTCTTGATTGAAAATTACTGTACACTTGAGGTGTGGGAAGCCTCTGAGAGGTGTGGAGAAGAAGTGGCATCTTCTTTATTGTATTTTCTTTTTGGATGAGTATTAATACAATTGTGTATTGTCTCTCATATTTTGTGTTATTTCTTAATTCTAGTTACTTATTGATTCTAGTTTAATTCCGCATGTTAGTTGCTTGTATATGGTAATCAATGGTGCTTCCATGGGTTCCTAACAGTTGGTATCAGAGCGAGGTTGTTGGCTCATAGCTTGATACCACTAATAGTTGGTATCAGAGCTAAGGTTGCAGGGAGCAGGTTTGTGTTTGATTACAGGTCACTCTCAGGAGTTTCTGATTGAGTGGGAGTATAGCGATGGTAGAAGAAAGTAAGATAAGAATGGAGGAATTGAAAAGCATGAATGATCAATTATGGTGTTATGGAAATAAAGAGCAGGTAAAGAAAGATTGTTGGTGGGTAGTAGATCAACATGAAGGAACTGAAGAAGTAGATGTTGCAGGTGTTGTTTCACAAGATGCTCTGGGATGTTTCTTAGATAAAGTAGAATCTTTTTTTATAGATTCTATTTCCTCTTTCTATGTACTCTAAAATAGAGTATTTTTCCATGTTAAGGTCTTTGGAGACTTTGGAAAGATTTATTTAGGGGCTGGTGTGCCTTGTCAAAGAATTGGCAAAGGGGAAGTGATGCTAAAATTGCAGGCGACCAACACATGGGTGTTGAAGAAGGTCATGCAGGTCCCAGTCTTAAAGATGTGGCTAATTGCTTCAAGAAAGTTGGGTGATGAGAGATGCACAAGAACTCTCACAGTGGATGCACTTGAATTAGTTGGTCATAACAAAGTAGGTATCCTTTATCTATCTACTTATACTACTGATTCTTCTTCTGTTGTGAAGATGTGGCTTTGTAGGCTTGGTCACATGAGCAAGAAGGAGATGCATGTTCTTAAGTGGAAGACAGATGTGTTTGACAGACTTATGAATTGGAAAGCCTTAGTGTTTCTAGAGGAGATGATGAATAGAGATTAGTGGAGAAGGCTGGACATCTCTGAGCAAGTCAGTTTGGACATGGGTATGATTCAAAGAAAGCTCACAGGTAAAAACTCATCACTCATAGGTGAACACAGTTACCGACGTCGGTCAAGGGGAACCGGTGTCAAACAGACAGGTGCTGATGTCAGTCATGTGCAGACCAGAGCTAGTGGTGTCAAGTAGGGTGGCTACTGACGTCGGTCATAGAACTGATGTCAGTGACCAGTAAGACTGAAGTTAGTCAACAAATTGGCATCGACAGAAAGGACAGTCGCATGGAACTAATGTCGGTCAGATGCAGATTGTGTGGTGACCGAGGTCAGTCACTCAGACAGATTATGGGCAGATAACAAGCTATCAAGGAATGTCAAACACCCATATGAAGGACTGAAAGTGTAATTAAGCCTCAAATTCGTTGTTCCTCTTCTTTATACTCATTGCTCACTGCAGAGTAGGAAGGATCCAGAAAATAGTGGGAGCATGGCATGAACAGGATGCAAAAGTAAATAGGAGATTTGGTAGTGTTGCCAGCCAAAAGAAAGCACTGAAAGATGAATGGATACCTTAGTTAAAGAATAGAGAGAATGGATACATGAGACGAAAGGCCAGGTTATATGGTCTTGAGGAAGCTACAAGACAATGGTACAGGTTTTAACAGGTGGATGACAAAGCATGGCTTTAGTCAATGTCAGTGTAACCATTGTGTTTGTCTTACCAGGTGGATAATGATTGCAACATTATCCTGTTACTGTATGTGGATGGTATGCTAGCTAGCAGGTTCATACATACAGGGTTTTGCTAAGCTAAGGGTAAGGTTAGTTTAGTGGCATGTCATAAGGAATTTGGAGCAGCAAAATTCTTTGGCATGAGAGACATGGAAGATCACAGGTTGATTTTGTCTCTAGTGGGAGTTGATGTGAATCAAGTGTTAGCGAGGTTCAATACGTAGGATGCAGAGCTAGAGCACACCAAGGGCTGGACAGTTTAGTGTTTGAAATCACATGAGGTCTAGTATAGACCTGAGTTTTCCCCAGCAGTGGGAGCTATCAGAAAGTTTGGAGCCAATCTCAGAAAGAAGCACTGGAGGGTAGTTCAGTGGATTCTCAGGTATCTGAGAGGGACTAGTATCAGGCTGACATGCTATACAGGGTCAAGTTATTTTCTACATGGGTTTGTAGATGCAGATGTGATAGTTTACTTGGATGACAGGAGGTTCACCACAGGGATTGTGGTGGTTGGTCTTTAGGGTTAAGCTTGAAGAGGGATACAAGCCAAGATACATATTAGATGGGGTATAGGTATAGGTACAGTGTAGCTATTTATCTCTAAGTGGGAGATTGTTAGGTTGTGGAACTAAAAGCTTCACTGATGTAAATAGGGAAGGAGGTTGCTAAGTGTCACAGTCACTAGCGTCAGTTAGGCTGACCAACGAAGGAGGTTGCTAAGTGTCATAGTCACTGGCATCGGTTAGGCCGACCGACGTCGGCCAGTGGTAGATAGGAAGGCAATCGACATCAACAGTATTTGGCCGATGTTAGTCATCTCCAGGCAGACAACGATCGATGTCGATCGCCTGTGCGGATCAGAACTGTGAGTACAGACAGTTTGTTAATGAACCAGTTGTTTACATGTTGAAAGGCTAATTTTAGTCTTGAGCTTCGGATCTACTTATTGTAATTAGGTGTCTAATTATTGTTTGCATGAGATCTATATAATAGACTCATGGGCTGTATTGTAAAAGTGTGATAGAGAGTAAGAGAGCAAATATTAGCTCCTTATGTGTGTGAAGAGAGCAAGGTGTGTTCCTCCTAGTGCCACAGTGCCAAGTGTGGGTACTGGTTTGGAGAATCAAAAGGATTCTTCATGTATGTAGGATCTTGGTTAGCAAGTGTGTAAGGCCACGTTTGGAGATCTACATGGTAAGTAAGATCATTGATCTGCAGGTGTATGTGTGTGCAAGGTCTATGGTTTGCAGGTGTGCAGAACCAGGTTGATCTACAGGTGGCAACAGAATCAAGGTGACAGAAACACAACAGGGAGCAAGATCAAGTGGGATCTACTTGGAGTACATAGTGTACTCAGTTATAGAGCAAAGAGGAAGGCAAGGTAGTTCCTTCCAAAGTAGGATCATTTGAGTTGCAGGTTGTTGTAAGTTCAAGGGAGATCTACTTGGAGTATGATTGTGTACTTAGAGTGCATGGAGCACTTGTGGAGTGCATGGAGCACTTGTGTACTGGCAGTTGTGGATACTGATTGGTTGGAGGTGAACACCAACTCTGTGTTTGAGTTGTGTGTTGGGACCGTAAGAGAGAGATAACTCTTGATTGAGAATTACTGTACACTTGAGGTGTGGGAAGCCTCTGAGAGGTGTGGAGAAGAAGTGGCATCTTCTTTATTGTATTTTCTTTCTGGATGAGTATTAATACAATTGTGTATTGTCTCTCATATTCTATATTATTTTTGAATTCTAGTTACTTGTTGATTCTGGTTTAATTCCGCATGTTAGTTGCTTGTATATGGTAATCAATGGTGCTTCCGTGGGTTCCTAACACGAACTGTCTAGAATCAGGTGAATGTACACCTAGAAGGTCATTGTCCCTGCTTGAAAAATTACATTACCATAGTATAGAGGACACTAGTGTGGTGAGATACTATCCATGAGATATTGCTATTATCCAAAGGGTTTTTGACTCTTGGTTCCTATTCATGACACATGACATAGTTCTTACACTAGTTCGTAACCTATCATGCATCTATCTTAGTAAATTTACAGCTAAGTACATCTCTTTTAGTTCATTTAATATTTATAGAATTATCTAAAAAGTCAATTATTGTACAAATTAGAGGTTATGATTATTGCATATTTATTCCCTAATTTATTATCCTAGAACTTTAGCAACCTAGGTTTTACATTTCATAAATCCATAAATAGTTAAATTAGGTTTATTTTGGTAGACTTGTCCATCTTAGTTAAAACCATCATCCTTCCACCCATATCAATTATATTTAGGTTCTCCATAGCCGATCCATCCATGGTTCACAACATGCTTCTCTCACTACCATTCCACCAACATGTTATAAAATTTAATACCATATAACTCATGCCTTGGAGTGAATTCTTTCATTGATCCTAAAAAATTAGAGGCTAACATGTAAAGGTCTCTATGGTGTCCATAAAATCCACATCAACACTTCATAAAATAACATTTCCATGCATCATTGTGTAATATATGAGTAACTATATATATATATATATATATATATATATATATATAAGTAATCTAGATAACTCAACATGGTAGAGAGGTCATAGAAAAACATAACCTACAATAGTGAAACTAGTGGAATAATATGCCCACAAAATTGGTATGGCCACTTGGTAAAGTCTAAAATCTATATGTCCATGTGTAACTTATATGTCCTACATCGCACTCATATACCATGAAATGCATGTGTTTATGAAAATAATATGTGATCTAACAAACATGTGATAAATAACATATATAAATAGCGTAATCTAGTAATTGTGTTATTATTAGTTCTTAGTTCTTAATTTTTATTTTTATTTTTAAATTTGAATTTTCTATATGTTATAAGATATATTAGTTTTTTTACATATTTAAAATTTGAGATTTGCTAACTGAGTAAGTGCACGTAGTTGGGAATAATTTCATTGACATTTAATATAAAATTTATGGGTTATAGACATAACATATATGCATAATGTCAATAATGCATATAAGTTATTTAAATCTAAGATCAAAAATATTGATCTCAAATGCACACACATTTTTTCTACTAAAAATAAAACATACATGTTATAGCACATACACGTTACATTTATATTACTTATATTTTACAACTATTTTAGTAAATATAATAAATCAGGGTCACCCTGTATTTGATAGAGTTGGTGTCATAGCTACATGCCTTACAATGTGGAAGATAATTTTTCAAAATATAATATGGTTAGTACTTAGGCATTTTTAGGATCTTACTATTGAACCTAAGGGATTTAGGGCATAAATTTTGTAATTGATGTCCATTTTTGGTAAACATATAATCATTTTTTTAGGTTTTTGTGCCTTTTGGATTACTTCTTGTCATTTTTATGAGCCTTAAGTTTGTCAAAATTGAATTTTAGAAACCACTCACTTTGAACTCAATCCAAAGTTGTGTGATTTGGGTAGTATAGGTCACACTAATGACTTGCACACATTAAATGACCACTTCATGATAATTTTAATTACTCATCAACCCCTCACTCATCCCTAATCATTTCCTCCTCATCCCTAATCTCCCCTAATCACTCCCTCCTCATTCTTCATTATACCTAATCACTCCCTCATTGACCCTCAATATCCTTAATCATCTCTAATCACTCCATCATCCCTAGTCACTCCCTTATTGATCCTTACCATCCATCATCATCCCTAATCACTAATTCATCACTGTTAATCACTCCCTCTTCATAATTAATCATCCTTAATAATTCCATTGACCCTCACCATCCTCATCATCTCTAATCACTCCTTCATCATCCCTAATCACTCCCTCATTGACCCTCACCATCCCTCATTATCCCTAATCACTCCATATTCACCCCTCATCATCCTTAATCACTCCCTCATGTACCCTCACCCTCCCTCATCATCTCTACTCGCTCCATCATCCATAATCACTCCCTCATTGATCCTCACCATTTCTCATCATCCATAATTACCACTTCATCATCCCTCATCATCCCTAATCACTTCTTCCTCATCCCTCACCACCCTTAATGACTCTCTCATTGACCCTCACCATCTATCATCATCCCTAATCACTCCCTCATCCTCCCTAATTAACCCTCACCATACCCTATCATCCCTAATCACTCCCTCATCTCTACTCACTCTCACCTCATCTATCCTTATCCTTAATCACTCCATAAAATACCTTAATGTTGGGTGTAATAACTTCTCATTTTTGCTCAATTGGATTATTTTATAATTATAAATTTTACTCACTCAAATACAACCCAATTAAACTCTTCTTTCACTCAAATAAGGAACTTAGAGACATTATTTGATTATCTAGTGAGATTTAAATATCTATATTATGATCCATGCCCAGAACATGGAAAGAGTGTGTAGCCATGGCCTTGGAATAGAATAAATAGGAAAGAAATAGAGTAAAGGGTGGGATGAAATTATATTACTTACATATATAGATTGGCATTTGGGCATATAATAATCCTAATCCCAGCATTAAGAATATAAATTTATATCTATATAGATAAGGGTGATTGGAGACTAGTTGAGAGTTGAAATCCAAACCCCATAGTTGATCGCATATAAACAATATATTCATAGTAGATCTGATTACCAAATAAATAGATAGGTGTTCATTAATTTTGTAGAGTTTTTTCCAATCTAGTAATTGATAGATCATGTTTCCCAATCCAACTTGATCTATAACCAACCTAATATATACCTAACTTGATATATAAATGAAATAAATGGCATATGCCTTAATCCAGTGTACCAAGGAAGGGTCATTTAGAGATTGGGCATGGCCCAGTGGGCCTTAAAGGTGAAACTTGGACCTTATCATACTTTGAGTATTCCTTAGTCCCCACTATAGTATATCAAATGATCGCATAAGAATGGGAGGCCTATCATAGATATATAATGGGCACCATTTTTAAGGCCTTATCCCGATCCTTAATTTTCCTTACCCATTAAGTTAATTAAATCTTTCCCTACCTACCTAATCTATGTGAAGGATTAAGGTAAGATAATCTTGCCTTTTTTATATCTAACTTTGTTTCACCTAATAACATATCAAAGGAAGATTTACTTATTCATGACTAGTAAAGGAGTAAATCATAACTATAAATGGATGTTTGTCTTCCTAATATCTATATTTTTCTCTTCTAGATTAAGACATGGGTATCAAGGGAGGCTTACTTTCTGATAGATAGTTTTGTTCTTATGCTACCCACTTAGTTATGCCCTACCCAATAATAAAAGGGAAGCTTCCTTATAAATATATAGATTTGTTCTTGTCATACCTACTTTACTTTTCTAGAATAGATTATTATCCATCAAGGGAAGCTTACTTATTTATCTATAGCTTTCATATATTCTTTCCCTAACTACTTAGCTATGTTATACCTAATTATATTTTATTATTGGTAAGGTACTATTATTTTCTAGTAGATAGAATGAGAAATGAATTTTTAAAACATGTTAATGATGTAATAAATTTATACCATTGAGTATTCCCTACCTAAGTTACCTACTTGAGTATGCCCTACCTACTTGAGTATGTCCTACCTAGTTGCATATCTAAACCATACCTTGATCTTGAGTATTCCCTACCTAAATACCCGAGCCATATATTGATCTTGACTATGCCCTACCTACCTATACTTATTTCCCTACCTACCTGAGTATGCCCTACCTACCTACTTTCACTTTAGTATACCCTTCCTGCATATCCTTATTTCCATACCTACTTGAGTATTCCTTAACAAAATATCCAAGCCATGTATTGATCTTGAATACCTATATCTAATCTTGATTGTATATATCTTACTTGACAATGTATTTAATAATTGATACCTAATTAAATCTACAATTGAATAATTAAGGCATATATCAAAAAGGATAAGGATAATTCTAACCTATTTAGAGAAAGGAGTGACTAGGGATAATCAAGCACAAGCATAAATCCACTACACCCACCATAAATATATTGGAATGAATGATTAGGGATAAGAAGGGATAAGGTAATAGTGATTACGAATGATAAGGGATGATAAGGATCAATGATGGAGTGATTAGGGATGATAATGTATGAGGAAGAAGTGATTAGGGATTATAAGGGATGATGCTATAATAGAATATGAGATTATATGTGGAGTAGGATACATGTGGATATAGATAACTAAGTGGTGAATTCCTTGCCTTAGTATTCTAATTAAAAATAGATATAGATAGTTGTTCAATCTCTATCTATCACTCAAATCCTAATCACTCATAGTAGGTCCTTTAATTTCAATCAATAGGCTCCCCATCTACATGCCCATCTAGATAAAGGAAAATAAATGAAAGGAGATGGAAAGGGACCAACTAGATCCTCATACATTATCAATCCCAATCAATTCAAAATAGTAAGATCCCTATCCCCATATAGACAAAGGAAAGGAAATGGGAGGGAGAAATCCTAATTAGGAATAGTAAATAAACTGACTAGTCTCCTCTGTTATGTCTAAATAAGTAAGCTCTCAATCCCCATACCCATATAGATAAAGGAAAGCAAAGAAAATGGAGGGAGAGGGTCTAATTGATAATATTCTATTATATAAGTCATAAGAGTGAAGGTTCCCACTATTTATATATGGGTATCATAAAAGGAAAGGTCTTTAATGACATTTACATCCCCCATTAGGGAATTTCTATTCTAGGATTGGGTGCCCCATATATCAATCATATGCACTCTAGGGTTCACTTTGTTAAATGAAAAAACACCACTAGAGAAGAGATACTAATATTCCTTGATCCCCTAATTTAAAGACTCAACCCCACACCCTAAATGATCTTTATTAACCCCATAACTAAAATGGAATCAGGTTAATAATTAGTTAGGTTCTTGGAACTAGGAGAGGACCGAAGGATTTCTATCAAATTTGGATCCCAATGAACTATGGGTTAATAAACCATGCATATTAACCCAAAGAATTAAGATACTTACCTAAATATCCTAAATGGGAGAGTGGGAGGAGGAGGAGCCTACTATAATGACTAGATTAACATGCCCCCCTCTCCCTTTTAAGAAAGGAATACCATACAAAGTTGAGTTTAATTGGCTCTATCTTGGGGAAGGAAGGCATAATCACCACCTACCCATACCTAATATAATACCCAATACCCTAGTCACCTCCCATCTATAGGCATAGACCAACCATCTAGATATAGGTTGTGGATGCATTCTCCTCTATAAAATATTGTAGTTGAGAGACCAGACTGTTACCCTACCTATGTAGTTTAAGTTGGCCTGACTAGGACTAGTGATGTAAGTATGGTTAGATAAATAGGCATGGTTATACATATGGGCATGGTTGGGTTGGAAAAATAAATTCTCTATATGGATTAGATGGGGAGCTAGAAAATTAAACTATAGATATAGATATCACATATATAATAGAATATGAAATTCTATATGGAGGAGAAGGTCACTACTAGTCTATGGATATAGATAGTTAGGTGGTCAATTCCTCACTTCATTATTAGATATAGTCTCATGCTCATAGTGGGTCAATTCCACTCTATCTTATCCCACTCTATAATGTTATCATCTCATCTTGTCTATTATGTTTCATAGTCAACTATAAATATCCTCATATCTGGTCAAACCAAATATATAATAACCAATCTATCTCTCTGATTCCTAATCAAACATATCTCTTTGTATCTATCTTGATCAATCGATAATGTTAGTTAACTATCATATCATATCGATTCAATATATATCAATCCAAATTGGTAGGATCCCCATCCCCATTCCCATTTAGATAAAGGAAAGGAAAGGAAAGGGGAAGGAGAGGGCCCAATTAAGAATAACCAATTAAATTTGAGGCACTATCTATATATTCAATCAATTCTATATGCTCATATTCAGTCCCATCTCCAATGAGCACTTGGTATTCCAATTGAGAATAACCATTCAAATCTGAGGGTCTATCTATATAATCAAACCCATATATATATATATATATATATATATATATATATATATATATCTGTGTGTGTGTGTGTGTGTGTGTGTGTGTGTCCCAATATAGCCAATTTATCCCTCTCTTAGTAAGCTCCCCATATAGATAAAGGTAGATGTCCCAATTGATTGTACAATGGTCTATTCATCTAGATATAGGGCCCAGATGTCAATTCCAATCGATCGGTAGGTTCCCCATACTATCTAGATAGAGGTCCAGTCAATAAAAGCTAAGTTATATAGTTTTATATCTATGATAGTTCTTTCTATCAATATATTCATTTTCATTGAAACAAAATTAGAGATAGAAAACTATCCTAGGAAGACCTTTCACCTAATTTAGTTTCTTCCATATTAGTTAGAAATATCAACCGTAATGAAATAATGGACATGGATATGGGATATGGACTACTCATGCTAATAAAAATCAAATGTAACATAATGTTGTTAAGTTGATGGATTTATGACATACCCCATAAGATAGATATAGGTATTGTTATAGATATAATCTATAGACGCCACCCTTAATCCATAAAATACCAGCCCCCATATATATATATATGGATCATTTTATGATATAAATTTTTTTAGTTAAATATTTATTTAGTTTATTAAGATTTTTTTGGGATTAGTTGAAACCCGTTAGTTGAATTATTTATAATCAACTCAAGTAATATTTTTAAACCTTATGAATATACAAAAATAAATGAAAAGTTAATATTGAATATATTTTATTACTATTCCTCTCTATCCAAGCATAAACAATGGTATCAAAGCCATATTGTTGAGGATTTTTCATCTGGTACATCCTAAAAATATACAATTATAAGAGTCCCATTTACATATCTTAACTTTGTTGTAAACTCAATATCTGTAGTGTGACACATCAATTGATGGTATGTCTTAATAATTTTAAGAGGATTTAAAACAAAAACAAAAATAGAAATTATAGACCTTATAGATTTGAATAAGAAGTTTTACTCGATGACTTGTACTCAATTTCCCAAAACTACATTGAAGATGCCTCTAGTCAAGATATGTACATTGTATTTCAAAAAACAAAAATAGAAATTATAGACCCTATAAATTTGAATAAGAAGTTTTACTTGATGACTTGTACTCAATTTCCCAAAACTACATTGAAGATGCCTCTAGTCAAGATATGTACATTGTATTTCAACACCAAATAAATCCTTTCATTTCAAATCATATCCTTTTGGGGCAAATATGATTGTGTACAAATTTCATGAGGCTCCACATTAGGGTGATATGGTGTAGCAGTCCAATATCCCAAAAAGCTTTCATTTGACTATCTTTTCATATATTATGGGATCCACCAAAAGTGAAGCACTATCAAATTATAAGTGCAAAATTAGGTAAACATTTATTGTGCATGTATGAATAGGTAATTTTGTTTTTTATTTTCTTTTGCATCCCAAAAATTATAGATAAATAAGATATTATGTCGTTATATATCTAAATTAATTACGGGAAAATTAGACAACATGACTTTTTTTAGTCTCTTATTAACAAAGAGATTAGGGTTCAAAACCCATTTGTTATATATTTTGGTCAAATTTATTTTTTGAAATTATTTTATTTTGTTTGATAAAGGAAAATTGTGAAGAGAGAATATTTCTTTTTTGGAGGTATAAGGGTGTAATAGGTGATATAAGGTATGATTGAATTTTTGATAAATGTCTAATTTTTTTTGTATGTCGAATTTATTTATGAGGGTTAAGGCAAAAATTTAAGTAGCATTCATTTTATTTTTATTTTAATTATTTGTAAGTCATGGTAAAAATTGTAAGTTTGATCTTTGAAAATGGTAGATTGTCACCTAAATATTACAAGGAATCGAGTAGGAACATGGATAACACCCTTATTTTTAATGAATTCTGGTAAATAATAGAGAAAGAGACCACACCACCAACTGAATCCAAAAAATTGGTTGAGTACTATAAATGTGATAAGTAAGTACTCATACTATTAAAAGAATTTTGCACTAAACAAGTTATCATTCATATAGAGGTGGTTAAAATTAGTACATAGAAATCTTAAAAATCATTAAAAGATCTATATGACAAGTAACATGACTATAATAAGATTTATATCTTAATGTGGTTTCTTAATAATAGACTTAGCATTGATGAAGATGTATATGAATATCTCTTCCACATGAAAACATTGAATCATGAATACTACATAACTGGTGTAAAAATAGATTATGACATGTTAATTTCTATCACACTGAATGGCCTTAGTTCCACATACACCAATTTTGTTAAAAATTTTCATCATAATGATAATCTTAATGGTGCCACATTTGACTCTATTTATGGTATGTTGACTCAACATGATTGATAGATTGTAAAGAAGAAGAGTATGCCTATTGAAGAGGATCATTATACAAATAATATGTCTCATATTAGAGATCATCACTATGTAAAATCATAGGTTCAAAAGCATTATTTGAAACACTCACAAGACACTCTCTAATTCATTCTATGAAACACTATCCACACCATTCTATATGGTCTCCACAACATTTTCATTGGCACTCTCTAGGATATTCAAAATGCAAACATCACCATAGGCATTCTTCTCACTCCTATGGTTATTCTAGTGATTTAGATTATTTTGGATATTTTTGGCACAATAAAGAGCCCAAATGTTTTAAATGTGTTGGTATTGGACATATTGTAGATGTATGTCCTTCTAGACAACCCCACTCTTCACATAAAAAGAAAGTTTAAGAAAATTATGATCATTATAGTAGTTTATATTTTGGTTACTCCATCTAATCATGGTTATTTTTACCCTTCCTCTAATTAGAAGGCATCCTATATGGCTGAGGTCTATGGTTCTAATGAACTTGATAGATTTTTTGAGTGATCAGTGATTCACTTGTCTTGTGTGAGCTACTAGGCTCATGACTGGGATCTATTTTAGTGTTATTTTTTAAATTATGTTCTTGATTTCAATTCCATTTTTTTATTATTTTACTTGATATTCATGCACTAGAATATACAAAATTATTTGATTCCATTTCTCTCCATATAGGTATTCTTACATCTCATCTTATATGGGAGAAGATATAGCATTTGGTTGGTCTTAAATCAGTAATCAATGATAGTACAATTTGGCATGGGTCTATAGCACCTTCAATGTTGAGCGAAGGTTATCAACATTTTTTGGACATCAAGGAGTTGTGTTATATTTAGTATGGGTTAATCACTTGGATGGGCTTTTAGGCTCAGCCTTATGTGGATTGATGTAGCTAGATAGGCCTTGATCATGTTATATTATAATACAGTACACTGATCATAAGGGATGAGTAGAACTTGGTCATTTTCATCAGCCTATTATGCCACAAATTATAGGGTAGGCTTTTATATGAAGTAGAATCAATTTTGGTCAGTACCAGAATGTACAATACACCATTTTCAATTGTTTTAGAGTTTCTTTGATGACTTTAGAGTCATTACTCTAGTGTTTTTCTTATATACCCCTTTAGATCAAGGGGGACTTTTTTGGTTCATTCTATGATCCAAATTTTTTTTAATTAAATATTTTTTTAGTTTATTAAGTTTTATTTATGGATTAGTTAAAAACTATTAGTTGGTTTATTTATAGCCAACTCGAGTAAGCTTTTTAAATCTTACTAATGTATAAAAATAAATGAAGAGTTAACATTGAATATATTTTATTATTATTCATCTATGTCTAGGCCTAAAACCCTATCTCTCTAAACACTTGCACCTTTCATATTTCCCTTCCCCCCTTGACTAACAATAGTTAGTTAACCAACAACTACTCATTTATCTATAATCCTGCTAATCCCTCAAAACAACCTCATTATGATATAGATGGGCATATGACACAATATATAACCATTGTTCTTACCAAAACATGCTTATAATAATAGAATGGCCTTTAATAAAACCCTATATTGTAGTGTAGTTATACTCACTACCCACTAACTACATCTATAGTCTTTCTCCCCCAAGGATTCCCCCATCTATATATGGGCATAGTGGAGTGAAACCCACAAAGAGAGGAATAGAATGAGAATGAAGGAATATGATGAATCATAGTGAACCCCTCTACCTAGAGGCATTTTCCTTTAGGACATCTAGTTTATCCCCCAATGGATATATGTCTATATATAAATAGATATCATATAATTATCTAAAATATAAAGAGATATCTATCTATCTAGGAGGTTCATATCCAAAATAGATGGAGTGTACCTCTTGAGGTTGTGGGGAAATTGATACAAATATCCATGAAGAAGGGAGGGATCTAGGTCTCAAACCATGGGAGAGATCAATAAATCATACAAAGAGGCGGGGGGGGGAACCCTATATTCTTGGTCACTTGCACTTGATGAAGATACCCCAACTACCATAGATAGGATAAAGGCCATGCATCCTTTAGAACATTGAAACCCACCCACTATGGATAGGGTTGGTCATCCAATATATATATATATATATATATATATATATATTGCATATTGAGTAAATTTATAGTCATAGTTGGTACTCAATTAACATCCTAGCCATCCACCATAGATATTGAGCCTATATCTAGGATTGACCAAATTAATTGAGATCTAACCCAAACACTTGAGGAAGGGACATAGGGAATCGATTGACAGAATAAATTAATCCAAATAAAAAGAACTACAGTCATGTTACATATATAATATATAGTAATTCCCATATATCATATCTAGTTACTCATGTTTACCATATATATAGTTATGTTAAATATATAATTAAGTTACTTGTGTTACCTATTCCATAGATTCACTCTTATAGTGACTTGTGTTACCCATCCCATAGATTCATGTTACCCATAGAATCATGTCACTAGTCAGTCTATAGTGTGACTATAGCTATACGCATTTAGTAAAGTCATGTTACATGAAAAGGGGTTTTTGAAGGGAAAGGTAAAATAGAAAATAGAAGTAATTTTGCCAAAAGGGAAAGGTATTGATGAAGGTAGAGGGAAAACACCTTATGCCTATTTAGAATTTACTACCCTGAGGATAAATAAGATTAAATGTTGATCCCCTGAATGTGGCCAAGTGATTTAATAATGGGGGTGAACATTATTATTAAATAGTTGATAGAACATAACACTATCCCCTATAAAATATTATAGTTTATAGACTAGAGAACTATCTTGCCCATGTAGTTCAAGTTAGCCCAACTGGGACTAGTGATTTATATAGGGTCAGATATGTAAGTATGGTTAAATAGATGGTCATGATTGGGTTAGAGAAACATATACTTTATATGGATTGGATGGGGATACAGACAATCAAATTCGACACAAATTAAATTAGAGATTCATCTCAGTCAATTAGGGATGATGAAACTATGATTAAGGATGATAAGGGATGGTGATGGTCAATGGAGTGATTAGGGATAATGAGGGAGTGATTAGAGATGATGAGGGATTGTAAGGGTCAATTAGGGTGTGATAGGGATGATGAGGGATGGTAAGGGTTAATGATGGAGTGAATAAGGATGATGAGGTAGTGATTAGAAATGGTGAGGGATGGTGAGGGTTAATAAGGGAATGATTATTAATGATGAGGGAGTGATTTAATTCGATTAGGGATGGTAAAGGTCAATGAGGGACTAATTAGGTATTATGAGGGATTAAGGGGGAGTGATTAAGTATTATGAGGGATGATGAATGACTGATTAGGGATAGTGAGGGATGGGGAGGGTCAATAAGGGAATGATTAGGGATAATAAGGGATTGTGAGGGAGTGATTAGGGATGATGAGGGATGGTTAGGATCAATGAGGTAGTGATTAGGGATTATGAGGGAGTGATTAAGGATGATGAAGGAGTGATTAGAGATGATACAAGATGGTAAGGGTCAATATGGGATTGATTAAGGACAATGAGGAATGAGGGGAGAGCGATTATGAGTGATGAGGGATGAGGAGGAAGTGATTATGGATGAGGGAGGGACAATGAATAAGTGAAATTAACACAAAGTGGTCATTTGAAGTGTGTAGATCATCAATGTGACCTATATTACCCCAATCATATTACTTTGGTTTGAGTTCAAAGTGAGTGGTTTTTAAACTTCAATTTTGATAAACCTAGGACTTTTATAAATTCTAAGAAGTAATTCATAAGGAAAGGTGACTTTATGTTTACCAAAAATGGACATCAATTTCAAACAGTATGCCCTAAAATTCCTACGTTCAATACTAAGACCCTGAAAATGCTTAAGTACTGACCACATTTGATTTTTAAAAAGTATCTTCCACATTTTAAGACATGAAACTATGATTTACACTAATGTGAAAGGAATGCGTATACATTATATAACATATGCACTATATTTATTTTTAATTAAAAAACTAAGCCTTTTGGCTCAAAATTGCATGGATTCCCAAGCCAAAGCTTTGGACGTGTCAACATACAATTGAATCTAAGAGCTTTGATATAAAATAACAAATTTCAAATTCCATCACCAAATACACTATTAATTTCAATGATAAAATTCATAAAATTATTACCATAATGATGATCGATCTCTCCTCTTTCCAAATATACAATTTTTATAATTTTTGGACTATTTTAAGGTTTCAATCTATGTTGATTTTTAACTATAAAATTTTTAGGCCACTAAATGCCTCAAATATACATGCCTATATATGTTTTTGTATATATATATATATATATATATATATATATATATATAGATATCTATATATATATATACATATATACATACATATAGATACATATAGATATCTATATATACATATATATATATATACATATATGTATATATGTATATATATATATATACATATATATACATATATGTATATATATATATATATATATATATATATATACATATATATATATCTATATATATATCTATATATATATATATACATATATATACATATATATATATATATATATATGTATGTATACATATATATACATATGTATATATATATATGTATATATATATGTATATATATATATATATGTATGTATATATATATGTATATATATATACATATATATATATATATACATACATACATACATATATATATATACATATATATACATATACATATATATATATACATATGTGTGTGTGTGTGTGTGTGTGTGTGTTGGGGGGCGGGGGCGGGGGGGGCGGGGTTAGAAACTAGGCCTAATACTACATGCATTCAAAATAAAACTAGTTTTCATTTTTGTTTTTAGGTAGTTAGGGGGGCGAATGGTTGAATATCCATTTTTTATTAATTTTTAGGATCTATTTACTTGTAAAATTAGTAAAAAATATTAATCAAAAAATTATTAAAAAATATAGGTTACAAACTAGATGATCTTATATAAGTTTTCACCAAATGGTTTCAAACAAATACTACACAATGCTAAAAAATGAGGGGTCACACGTCCAAGTATATACTATGTTTTACTAAAAATAAAATAGGAGTTCCTCTTGAAATTTTAGATGTTTGACCTATACCTAATAATTTTTTTTAAAACATGGTGTTTTAGAAATTGGACTTAAAATTATACAATTCATGTTCTTACACCATCCTCAAATTTTGAGTATAGCCATCTCAAATTATCTACAAAAGTTTAGATTTTTAAATTTTTTAGGGAAAACATGTTCATGGGTAGGCCCCTTTTTGTCCCCCAAATTTATACACTTACCCAACTGATGATTACATCAATGGTAGGACCATAGGGAGCGTTTATATCACATAATTTAAGGGTCACCTATTGTGAGTGAAAGGTACCAAATGTAGGCATATCATAATCTAATCAGAAATCATGTTTTGTACAGTAATTATCATGATCGCTGATCATATGATCTCTTGTATCATGGGTGTCTCTATAATTCCTAGGACTTTACAGGGTCCACTATATATTAAGATAATGTCTCATTTCATGTGCTCTTTGTGGAACACATTAAACTATTTTGGGTACTAACTAAGTATGTGATATAGGAAATGATGGCCTATGTGATCCCTAAATAGCTCTCTAAAGTAATATGCATTTAATAGCTAGTTGCCTAAGAGACTCAATTACTCTCACCTGAACTAGGTGTATAGTAATATCTACCATATTTGTAACCACTAACTCTATATATTAAACTTATATGGGTGTATCAAAAAACTATGGTGGTTGTGAGGGTGGAGGAGGATATATCATTGGTTATATATGGTAATTATATCATACACCTTTAAATATGCCTATCTTGTTGAAGTGTATGTAATTAAGACATTAATACATTGTAGATGGTATTGCACAAATATTTTGCATCCAATGATGACCTAATAACATGTCCAAGATCTCTTTATTTTGTATAAATAACAATGGAGTGGCTAATATGTTAGATCCCACTCAAAGATTAGCACTATGTTTCTAAGGGTATTTTTTTGTCCATAGAGTCCATTAACATTTATTGATGTATCTTGTGTATATTATTATGTGTATGCAAGGGAGTAAAGATGTGACATTTTTAACATGTACTCACTTCATCCATTGTTGATCATGCCATTACATATGATTTTCTCATTGATATAGTATCGTATGGATTGTTTATGAAAATATGATACATCATTGACAATATAATTATCATCAAATGTGATCATAGGACATTTTAATGAACTGTTGATAAGTGTACTAATAATCATGTTTATTAGGTGATCATATTCCATAGGTGGAGTATGCATATTATATTCATAGTGTAATTCTAAATTATCTTTAGTCTATGTCATATCATGCTTGGGAAATGGATCATTGAATATTTTCAACATATGATTTCCCTTTTTATGTGGTATAGATTCCTCTATGGGTGTCCTCAACTCTATAGTATTTTCATCAATAATATCTTATATCTTATGTCTTAATTTGAAGAATTTTTGTGTAGAATGTCTCATAATTTAATGATAGTCATGTTATTCATTACTATCATATCCCTTTGGTGTAGGTTTTTTTGGATCAAATTCCTATGGAGGAGAAAGAGTGATAAGGTTGAAATCAAATATCTTTTGTAATAGTATATGAAGAGGTGATGATATTCTATAAAATTTCCTCTTTGGTGGAACTAACAATTGATTTCAATTTGGATATTGTGATATTATATTAATTATCATCTTTGCATCAATATTGTTTCTATTTGGTTTGACCTTGTAGCTTGGTTTGATTTGAAACTTCATTATTCAATTACTTGTAGGAGTGGGTATATAATTAAGTTTGTTCAAATCTATGAGCTTTGCTTCTTTGTCTCTTAATGTGCATCTTAAGTCATCAAAGGATTTGGATCTCTTGAAGATGATTGACTCATGGAGTGGTGCAAGTAAGAGTTTATATAATATTTATTGGAGTTAATTGTCATTCATAACATTAGTCATCTTAGCTAGAATAGTCTTTTACCAAAATATATAATTTTTGATTGGTCTGTTGGACACTTGATTGAGTTTATACAACTATGCATAAGATAGATTTTCATCAATGTTGATAGAAAAATGTGCTTCAAATTGATATGTCAAAATGTTGAATGTTATAAATAGCTAGAGGGGAAGGTCATATAACCATGGGAAAGCATATTTCCTAAGATTTATGAAGAAAATATTGGTTAATAAATTTTCATTCCATGTGTAATCCAAGCATACTACATGGAATAATCATAAGTGATGTTTTGGATCACATTTACATTTGTATAGTGTAAGATTAGAAGATACAAAACCTATAAGTAAATAATATGTTTATATCTCAAGGGATAATCAATTATGAAGCAAGGCATGAAAATCCATTGAATGACTAAGCTTTAGATGCATCTTTGTCTAGCTGTAACACTTTAGCATGCACCACTCTAATGGTCTATTCTAGGGAATGTCCAATAGGCAATATTGGTGATGTAATATGTATAATCATCATAGGAGTGGTAAAGGATACCTATGTAAGGATAAGCATGGATATTTTTCATAAGCCTTCTTTTGTTCACACACCTTGGGTGCATGTTACATATGTCACTAGAGGTGTTGATGTAGGAATAATACTAATAGTATAGGCTTGAAAAAATTAAGTGGAAGTATTAAATCAAAAAGATGTGTTGACAATAGTAAAGTCCTCTTGTTGTTCTTGAGTTTTAGTAAGTTTAGTTTGGTGTGCAGACTTAGATGTTATGATCAATTTGACTATTCTATCCACATATTTAGGATATTTATGGAGTCCTTGACAAAAAATGGTCAAGGCTTTAATTTGGTCAAGATTTACTCCCTTAAGTTCATTGGAATCAATTTTATTAAGGCCCTCATAATTATATTGATTATTATGTTTATTATGATTATCTTTATTATCATGTTCTAATGGAAACATATCAACATAATCATCTATTTACACATATTAGTGAATAATTACAGTATCAAAATAAGAATAAACATTCATCATGTCCAATTTAGATGAATTTAAATAAATCTAGTTTTGCTCTATATGAGCCTCATTTAATAAATAACCTGATGTGGAGAAATAAATCACTATTCATGCTCACAAGGTGTCATCTCACTATTTATGTTAATGAGGTGGAATTCACCATTAATACTAGTGAGGCAGCATGTGGGGCTTAGTTATCTACCAAGGCACATGGGACACCTAATTTTGTTTGATATGTATGGGTGTGGGATGAATTTTTAGTGGGGATCCATGATTATTAAGTGTTATCTTGTTAATAAAAAGGAGATTCTTCATCTTTTTTATTATTTTTCAAGTGGGAGACCAAAACAACTATCTTATAGTGATCACCAATGTGAAGTGGGGTGCATTTCCATGTGGGGTCTAATGAAAATGAGTTTGAATTTAGATAAAATGATATCCTCTACCTTTTTTGGACTTTTATGCATATGGGGGACAAAGAAAACTTTCTTGATTGACCACCCATGTAGAGTGGGACAAAATTTTAGTGGCACATGTTGGAGGGGTCTAAACCAAAGTGGATCACATGGTGGAGCATCATTTCCTATTGATAAATAGACATTCTAAGTGGAGGATGGAGAATTTTTTGGACTCCTTTGTATTTTATCTCTCTTGTTATTCATTCTTCTACTTCTGAAAATGGATTTTAAACCATGGCATTTGTAGGCTAGGCTAGAGGTGGTGAAGAGTATGATATTTGTTTGTAATCTTTGTAGAGACTCCTTAGTATGTTTATGCCAAGATTTATGATTTATTGAATAAATTAATGAGTGGTGTGATTTGTTTAAGAGAGTTGTGTTTGTAAGTTCTATGTATTTTTGAACATATAATTTGGTATCAGAGCAAGCTCAAATCTTGTTTCTTTGTTTTCCATTATTTGGGGTGAAAAACAAGAGGAGTAATCATACAATAAATGAGAGTGTTGGGTAGAAGGTGTCAAGATATTTGTTTCTATCTTATTTTCCACATTATTGTGGGTATAAGGCAAGAGGAAGCATCTTCCAACAAAGGAGAGTTATTGGGTATAAGATGTCAAAGTGTGTATTTATTTTGTAGGTATTTTATTTTAGATATGAGAGAAGCCTTGAAAGTGTATATATATTATGAGAGAGGCTCTATTTTGAGACTATTTATAGTGTGAATATGACACATAAGAATACAGGAGCACCACTGATGGAATATTTAAAGAATATGTTGAAGTAAATCCAAACAAAATTGAAGATGATGGTGGATGCAAAAAGTGAAAAGTTTGAAATTTTATAAGAAGAATAAGAGATGTGGGAATTGTTGGATTACCTAAAAGAAAATGTGAATTTATTGGAAAGAGAGACAGTTAGTTATAGAGGAGAATAGACTAGTAAAGTTTAAGAAGGAAAGAAGTAAACCCACTAGCAATATTATTTTTTTATGTGGTAAAGAGATCCCAAGTGATCTCAAGGAATGGATAGTGGAGTTAGAGACTTGACTTAAAGATGAGAATGTTGAATAACCTATGAGGGTAAAAGTTTCAAGTAAGAGGATGAATGGAGTTGAATCCATATGTTGGAAGGATCTCCAAGTGAGAAGACAATGGAGGGGTAAGAGGAAAGGTTGTGAGTGGGAACATATGGTTTCCAAGTTGATGGGTTAATTTTTGCACCCAAAATTGCATCCAGGCTAGATGATAAATCTTCATGTATTCAGGTTTGAGAAATAAGAGAAGAAGAATGTTGTCTTGAAGGACAACAATAGAATTAGGTTCTCATGTGAAGATCCAAAATCTGATTTTGAAATCATCAGGGAGGAATAAGATTTTAAGAATCCCATAGGGTAAATATTCATCATGAAGGAGGATGTATATGTGATTGATATTAAATAAGAATATGGAGATGCATTATGTGATGATGGGAAAGAGTTTGTTCAATCCCATGAGTGGTAAATTTCTGATTTTTCCTTAGTTTATGAGGACAATGTAATTGACTATTTTTAGTTGGATGGTAATGGAGTTTAGGACAACCAAAGAATAACACATGTGATGGAGTTTAAGGTGGATGAATGCTACATCCATATATAGTTACATAAGAGTGAATATTATAGCCATGTGGAGCTACAAGTGGATGAAGAGAACAACCAAGAAGAGTTACAAATTTATTTGGAATAAAATGTTGATGTGGATGTTGGGAAATCTAGTGCATATAAAGAGATGATAGATAACATTTCATACGTGAGATAGAAGATGTATATGGTTTTTGATGATGTTGAAGATGATCTAACAGTTGATTGGATAATGTGTGAATAAAGCCAAGTCGGATTTAGGCAGAGGTGGATGGACAGTGGTGTGTTTGAGCCCATATAGGAGAGTGAGATGCATCATAGAGAATCTTGGTGGAGTAATATGGATAATTATGTGAAGTTTTATCCCATAAAGATAGAAATAAGGATTATAGATTCAAATAGGAGAGAAGGAGAACCAACAATTAGGAACTACAAATTGAGAAGAAATAAGAATAAAATGTTGTGCTTCTTGGTGTGTTGGGAAAGGATATCATGGTCATTACACTAGGTGAGAAAAAGAGTGGTTCTACCACTTACCCCATCCATGTGATTAGGATTTCACATTATAAAACCTTTGGTGTCTGATGCAGGAACATCCAAGGGTTCATGCAATCTTGCATCAACCAAAAATAGAGTGGTGTGCTTGTGTGTTTGTGTTTGTGTGGGCTTATAATGTTTGGGGAACAATCAGAGCAACTCGTAGGAGCTGATTTTTTCTCAACAAGAGGATAATGATGTAGATAAATAAATAACTATTAATGTTGATCACTATTCATGCTAATAAGGTGGAATGTCACTATTCATGCTGATGAGGTGGCATTCATTATTCATACTAGTGAGGTTGAATGTGGGGCATATTTCTCCATCAATGCACTATTATAGCCTAAATTTGTACCTTAAATAGGTTTAATAAACATTATAAATTTTAGGATAACATGGAACTATCTCTCTTCATATACAAGCCTTTACAAGAGATAGATCTTTAGGTTTGAAAGGGCTAGCATCCTTGATTTATCCTTAATTTTCACACTACACTAAGCTAATCACTATTGGAGGGTGAAAATGGAAGAAGGAAGATAAAAATAAACCTATGATAATGAGGTGATACACTAAGTTAACTCCACACAAGACACTTGCATCTGCACTTAAGAATGAAGACTACTCAAACTGACTTAAAATATGTCCTTCTAGCATAAGTATTTCTCATAGAGGTAGATTTTTATGCCTATCTAGAGGTGGGTGAAAATAAGTTCTGATACAAGACACTACTATCACCTCTCACACTTCAAGACAACACTTAACAAATAATACACTTTATGAAACCTATAAAAAGAGATATCACTCACACAAACATGCAATAACAGAAATGGAATCAACAAGAGCATGTTCATCACTTGTCAACCACATTAACCACTTGAGATACTTAATTAATAGATTATAGAGAATGAATCAAATTTATAAAACTTTATTAAAATTCAAATGGGGTTTCAAAACTAGCAAGGCTTTGCTATACCAATTATGGATCTATTACAAAGCCAAAAAGGCTTGAATATATAGAACTTAAAAGAGGAGAGAGAAGAAGTGAAGCTCAAGGGTCACAAAACCATATGTAGAACTATAAAAACTAGTTAAAATTGTCATTGAATGAAGTGTAAAATAATTTAAGAGGTTTTCATGAACATGTGTCAATCTGAAACAAAACAACTTCCTCAAGTTGGTGTAGACCCATCACTGCCTTTCTTTGAAACTACCTTCATGATGGTGAGGGGTTCACTCGATTGTCAAAAAATGATAGAGGGGTAATTTAAAAATATAATATAAAATTATAAGTTAGATAAGAGGTCAATGCAAGTCATTTATGCTTCCCTGAATGATAAATTCATCCTTTTCACCTGTTATTCACTACCTGCAGTCATTCATCACTAGTCTTCTAGGTCTATCCTCACACTTGTCACCTAAGTGACTTTAAATTACTCATGGAGATGCACTTAAAAGTATGTATGACACCTTTTTATAACTTCTTTTCACTCATATTCATCAAGTAGACCTCAAAATTTTCCAAATCACCTTGATCACTATCTCACTAGGTAGTCACTTTTCCTTCTCATTGTCTCACTTAGACTACATGTGATTAATGAGATAATAGAAGTATTTTAATGTTCAACCAAGGTGATAAATGAGTTTTAAGAATTAGTAAAATTCTCTAAATACCTCCCACAATGTTTCTCACTTGTTTATTCACCTTTGTCCCTGTCAAACACATCAAAGCCTATAAGAAACAAAGAATTAATCTTGTCCATACTAGTGATAATATGGTAAAATTAAATGGCATGGATAATGACAGAGTTAGTAGTATGTATACAAAAATTTATATGCCATTTGACCACCTTTATATGCATTTCCCACCATATCTTCTCCATCGGGTCCAAACAAGGTTTTTGAGAGGGTTTTGGGAGGTCTGCACTCTTAATGATTGTTCATAAAATCTTGACATCCAATCTTAAATCTAGTTTAAAAAAATTGGAGTATAATACCCCCTCCAACTCTCCCAAATTTATTTAGGTTTCATGCACATGTTATGTATAGTTGTGATAAAAAAAACATGGCCCTCAAGCTCTTAAAGTGCATTTTAGGTAGGCCTAATAGGAATTAAAGCCAAAATGACCAATTTTGTGATGTTCTATGTAAACCAATATCTCTAATCAACCCTAAAATCTCGTATGAATGTATTTAATGTGATTAGGAAGGATTTAATGGCATGTGAATCAAGTTAGGCATCTGAGTGTTTATATCTAATCTTAGGCCTAATAGGCCTAACTATGTATATAACTCACATGTGTGTAACCCAATGGATGTAAGGATTCAAAACACTTTGTCCATCTTCATTTAAACTATAAAAAATATTCTCTAGTCATCTAATATTTTTCATTCATATTTTCACTCTCCCATGAACCATGTCTACAGATTATGTCTTGACTAGGAGTGTTCTTTGTCTGAGACAAAACATAGGGCATCTCCCCTATTTGCTTAGAAAAATTGAAAGTATAGAGGGATTTTTTGAGTCATGAAGGCCTTATACACCAATTTTAAAATTTTTATGATACCTATATACCCCCAAAAACTTCAATCTCATAAAACTAAGTACTGCTTCTTGTGATTGTGTATAGTGTTCTATACAAGGTTTTTAAACTGAATATGTTTGAGGCTCATCATTGTATGCAGATGTTCTTACATATGAAAAACATTTGAGAGTATGTCATTACCACTATGAGAGTGGTTTAAACAAGATATATCCATCTTACACCTCTTCATACTTCTAAACTATACTTTTTCACTAGTTAGAACTGGTCTATAAACTATGTTGATTGTAGGTACTCATTTGAGAATCAAGAATCTCTTGTAGGTGAATATTCAGATCTAAGCATTGTGTTTACACCTTTTGATATATCCCTAGATCATTATAACTATTTCATAGCTGAATAGGATCAAATCATGCCTTGTAACCATGCATTATTCTAACCATCAACACACATAGGTTAAAAGTTATAGATTCTTGTAGGCTCAAATAGGACTGTGCTTACTGAGTGCCTTCAGTGAAAACTTGACAAAATTGGAAACTCCTTTACATTATCTCCTCTTGACCAGATCCACCTCCTATCATGTTTAATTGTTACCACTATGTCAAGGTTGCAAGAATGGATTCACAAGACTTATTCAGACCTCATAGATTCTCATCACAAGGTAGCACTATACAAGGCAAAATCCCTTTTTGGAGATATTAAGGTAATGAGTTCTCATTTTGTAAACTTGTTTGATTCTAACTGTAGATGATGACTTGAAATTATGAGTATGACTATATACATGACCTTTTAGGTTTGAGACCACACTCTAAAACCTCTCATTGAATTCTTAGTGACTCTGAAGATCCAAACTCATGAATCTCTCTCTTGAAGGAAAAATTCTCAACTTGATCATAGGTCACTATCAGGAAAATTGACTGTATATAGTATTGGATCATCTTTCATAACTAACCTCCAAACTCTTTTCAATATTCATTCCATAGTATTCTTACCTTGAGAACCTCATCAAAACCTGTTGAAGGCTTAATCTTCATCAAAACCTTTTGAAAGCCTATTTCTATTGAATTATAGATGACAATCACAAAGAGATCTGACTGTGTGTGTGTGTGTGTGTGTGTGTGTGTGTGTGTGTGTGTCTATATATATATATATATATAAACTATGTTCTAGGCATTCTCTTATTAATATTGGGTCTCTTAATGGTTATATCATGTTTATTATGATACATGATATCTTATGAGTGCTTAGAGGTTTCAAACTCATGTGTACCCCTACTTAAACACTACCACACATTCATGTAGGTATATGTTGTAGGGTTGCTTCACTGTGTTTATGATTTAGGCTTAGTACTTTAAAAATGACATTCTTAAGACCAAAACCTCCCTGAATAAACCAGTCGCCATGCTTCAATAATTTGAAACCAATGTACTGCCTTGGACTTGAATTCATTATGAGAGGACAAATCACTGCACCTAAAAATAACATCTGCAGACCATTGATAGTTATGCATCTCTATCACAATAAAGTGATCTTGATTATAGGTTCACATTCAAATGTTCCAAAATAGATCATTAAAACATGGAAAGGAAGATAAAATTATTTAAATACACCTACAACACTTGGAATCATCAAACAACTGTAAATAGATAAGAAAACTAGAGGCATGGGGATGAGCAGGTAGTTTTAAGTCACTAACATTTTTAATGATGGTTAATTAAGCACATACCATAAAAATTCAAACCATGACCATGTAATGGGAGAAAACATAGACTACCTTAAACCCTCAAGTGCACTTAAACCAACTCTCATCCTCCTATCTGTACTGAGAGTAAACCATTTGAGCTATTTGACCTTGTCTAGGAGAGCGATGAAGGAGATGGATTAGTTTTTTCCAAATTTGAACCTTTCATAACTTATCAAGCATGGAAATGGACTATGAAATCCTATATATATATATATATATATATATATATATATATCCTTCTAAATTTTGCCACATGCCAATTGGTTGTCCTTGACTATACAATTGCCTTTAAATTGCTTGAAATTGCTTGATCTTATTGATTTCCACATTGAACCTAGATTTCTTCAGTTTCAAACTAACTCCTAACCTCAACTAACACCTAGTATATTAAATTAAAGTTTTACATTTGTCTTTTTATGAAAAATATGTATAACTTCCCCTAAAATGATCAAAAATATGACATAAGGGAATAAATAAAACAAATGACATAAATGGCTAAGGTGAAACATATTAAGTGACCTCGCTAAACATGACAAAACCTATTTATGACCTTGAAAAGACCCTTTAGGAAGTTTTAATATATGTGGGGTTTACTAAATTTGACCAAGGGTCAAATATGGTCAACATTTTGGTGATTTCCTAGGGGTATCAAGCATGCTATGCTAAGGACCAGTATTCTTCTCCTATCTTTGTGCAATGGATTCAGTTATACACTACTCTTAACATTCAAAATCCTTTTAAAGGAAACCAAACACACCACACACAATAAGGAAATAATAAACAATATAAGAAACAAAACTCACACTTGTGTTTTTATGAACACTTAGGGAATACACAAACCAATTGAAACCAAAAGCACACCTATTCTAGTATTTATAGTACCTCAAGATACTTGAGGTAAAATGCATATTCTGCATTACTTAAATTAGGGTCAAATACAATGCCTCTTGGATCACTATTTATCTAAGAAAATAGATCCTCATATGGTTCATACTTGTCAATGAAAACTTTCTTATGGAGATAGTCAAGTGACTTACCATGATTATGTCTTTTTTTGTCTACAAGTTTATCATTTAGAGTACTCAAGAACACTCCATCTAGATCACTAAAGGACTTGTTTGTCTTTAAAAATTACTTGACTTCATTCATGTTCATTTGATAGTCTTGAACTTGATCATTTGGGATCACTACAACATTCTCAACTTTAGGTACATTTAAAACATAATATGCTTATTGTTGTAAGTCATCAAGACTATGCTTAGATCTACCAAGCACTTCTTGGTTCACCATAGTTTTTTATTACCCATCTAAGGTCTCAAACTATTCTTCATGCTCATCAAACACATCTTGGACTACCAAGATTGCTTCTTTTTTGATATAGATCTCAAGCTCCTCTTTGTACTCATTAGAAACATGGTTGACCTCATTAGGTCTATACTCCTTTTGAACAATTGAAGGCTTGCTCATAACCTCAAATTCCTACATAATGGAATTGAATTGTTGCCACATGTCATATGATTCTTCATGATGTTCAATTTCAATAATGTTTCTTCTTCTACAACCAAAATAGGTTGCTCACTAGGACTATCATATTTTCATACAGCTGGGATACTCACACCTGTTGGTTTCCTAAATTGCACCCTTAGCTAAAAAGGGGATTGTTTTGGTCCTCTTACTCAAACCTAGTCCAACATGGGAATGACCCTAGGTTTTCGTTCACCTAAGATTAGGTCAAACCTCTAGAGAAATTTGGCTTCCTTTTGTATCTATCACTTAAACTAAACCTAATTTACCTCTTGCTTCTAAAAAGGATAGAGACTAACAACAATCTATGAAAGCATGTAAAATGAGATGATGCACCAATAATTTGAACACTTATACTTGTAAAAGACACACTATAAGACACATTCATAAATAATATCACTTCGTTCATTTTTTATCAGCCCTCACGTAAGTATTTCACAAAAGGGCATTGACTAGTTATCAACCTAGCATGGGAGGGCAGTTGTCCACTTCCAAACTAATCAACAAACTATAAATAGCACTTATAATGACATGTGTTAATTACCAAAACACTTCATAAAGCGTATAAAATTTATATAGAGGTAAGGAAATCATACATTCACTTAACCACATTAAATGAATTCATAAAACACACTTTAATTCAACCATAAAATGGAGGAGTTCAATCTTTTCTTGCATCTAATAGGTGTTACAATAAAAAAATTGGCATAGCCTAGGCAAGCCAAAGGCATAAGAGTATTTTTCTCTAAAAAAATATCAGAGGGTTATTTCATAAAGCTTTCTCTTTTTTTAGAGAGAGTTACATTGTGGAAGAAGATGGAATATATATATAGAAAAAATGGAGGAGAGAAATGGAGCTCTGCAAGTAGAAAACATTGAATAAGGTCCAACTACTCTCGATGGATTAGCTTTAATATGAGGATGATGAGTCATGATATTATCAAGAAGTAAAAAACTTTAAAGGCTCTGTAAAAGAATTAAATTCTCCATTACCTTTATCCAACCACTAGGTCTCCTTCTTGGGACTCTATGCCACTTTCTGCTTGTTCTGCTCATGAGGACAAAAATCCTCATATCTTGGAATTAATAGATCCATGCTTGGTTTAACTTAGGTAGATGCAAATACCTATTCTTCCTCTTAACTTTAATGGTGATGTATCCCTTAGAAACATTTGTTCTTGGTTCAACCTTAACCATATTTGACCTCTACTCTAAGTCTCATGTCTTCAACTAATTATCAACCACCAATCTTGATTCAAGCTCCTCAATCATGCTATTTGTCAATGACACATCCCTTCTCAGGATCCTATTGTGAGTCAATCTACTTATGCAATTACACCACATGGTGGCCTTGCATTTAATCTGAGCTCTTTGACTTTTTGACCTCACTCATATTGTTCATCTCATCTTCTTGATGAATGTGTGTCATTGATCTTTGTTCTACTTAATCAAATGCATACCATTGATTTGGTAAGTCACTATGATCATGACCCTTATCATTGATGCATTAAATATTAGGATCTTTTAACTTTTTAACTTGATGCTCACCATTGATCATTTAATGCATGATTAAACACAATCCATTAGATTTTTAGGACCCACTAACATCATCCTCATCTGCTTGATGTTGGATCTTTTGATTTGATTGAATGTAGACGATTGATCTCATTATAGGGACCTTTTAACCTATTAACTTCCCATGCCATTGATCTATGATATGATCAAGTGATATTTTGACACTTGTTAGCTTTGCATTTATTTTTAGGATCCTTAGGGTTTTTTAAATTCAAATGACTATTTTCCATGATTTTTATTTGATGTCCCCACAAACATCTCATTCTACTTGTTCAACTTTGAAATCTTGTATCTTGAGATATAAAAATCATCAAGACACCAAATTTATAGAGGATGATATAGGCATGAAAAACATCATGTCTATATAATTCTTCAACCCTAGTCAATCTCTAAAGTACATTTATGAGATGCACAATTAGACTAACCTATTCATTTCTACAAGGCTTATCATGATGGTCTAGCTCATAAAGATCATAAAATTCACACTTAAAGATTTATTAAAGTGTGTCAAAAATATTTAAAATGCTATGTGATCTCCTCTTGAAGTCTATATTCTCCTTGTGACATTGGATCACTCTTCAATCAGGACCCTACTCAGATTCTTATTCTAGATTAGGAAAATTTTGGTATGTAGGCCAAATTTGGCAAACATATTTGGTGACTCAGCTAGGTAGCATGTTTTCTATGATTTATAAATAAGACCATTTACATGGCTCTTGGACTCACCAATAATGATGAATCTGATCCATGACTGCAAGAAAATTTTTGACTTGTAAAGATAATGAATTCCACCGAAATAGGGAAGGAAATAAATAAAATAGGGAAACTAACCTAACAAAACAAATGTGAAAACAAATCACTTATTTGGGACAAAAAATAAACAAACTAATCTAACTAACCATGACAAAGCATGATCCACCTAGATCAAAAGGAAAATTCATAGATTCACTCACTCCAAGAGATGGTACAAGTTGAAAAATAGGATGCTTATTGAACATGACCTTTGATGAGTGGTTCTTCTTAGCAACCAACTCTCTTAACATCTCCTCAAATGAATTATCAAAAAAAAAACCACACCAACAAATACAAACTCTTTATTGTACTTATTGTCAACTACAACCTTGTCAAGTGATACCTCATCTATGCCTCATCTTTGAGTCTTTTGGGCATCTTGAGTGACCTCATCCTTCTTATCAACTGATATAAGTTCATCAAGCTCATCAAAGAGCTTTGAATAGTCAACCTAAGTTGTATCATGATCTCGAATACGTGACTCTTGATCAAACTTCTCTTCAACATACTCTTCAATGGGAAACATATCCCTATAATTCTCTTCAATCTCTTGTAGAGATTTAAGGTACAGTTGCCAGTCATCTTTTTGTTCTTCATTTTGATCAATTTGAATATAATTATCTTGAATAACACCTTCATCTCTCTCAATAGGAGATATCTCAAACTCATTTATGAATTCAACTTGTACTATCTCATGAAGTTATTCTACATCAAGACTAGACTTCTCATTCTCAACTACATCCTCATTTTCAACTACATCCTCAAGTGAAGTATCAATGAGAAACTCTTCCTCATACACAATTGAAGAATATTATTCACACTCTCCAAGAACTTGGCTTGTAGCTGCAACCTCTTTCTCTATACTCTATAGAAAAATTTCCTCTTGAGGAAGGGAGATGGTGGGAGGGTGATGGAATTCATTTGTTTGAGAGGTATCATGAGACATGGAAGGTTGATTATGGTTATATTTTGGACTCTTGAGGGAAATGGAATGATTTATGGAACCTTGAAGAGGAGGGAAAGAGAAAATTTTGAAGACCTCTACATTTTACTCCTACTTGGCCATTACCTCATCAAAGTCTAAAACCTCTTTGTCTTCATGGAAAACTTGAGTTTGAGGGATGAGTAGTGAAGAAGTGGAACTACAAGAAGGTTTAGTTTCTTGAATAGGATCTTGAATACAAATAAGAATCTCCCTTGGCACACATTGATCATGATTAAGAACTTCATGAGATTAAGGAACATAAGAAGACTAGTAAGGAATACAAAAGGGTTCTTGAGATAACTGGTTCAACTCACTTTTATTCCTCTCCAAAACCTCCATCTTCTCCAATACAATATTACACAACTCATTCCTCTCTTCTAGATCATTAGACACATTCTGAAATAGACCATTCACTTCCTCATACTGAGAGTTTGAACAAACTTTCCTTGCATATGCTATTATTATGAGCTTTATCTCATCCATTCTTTCTTAGAGACAAGGTTGATCATATACAACATCATATCCATATGGGAAAGGTGAAATCTGGTCTTGGGACTAATATGGTTCATAAGGAAGGTAAGAGGCATGCCCTTGGTAATAAGGATCATGAGAAAATTGATAAGGATCATCATAGCTTTGATAAAACTCCTGGTAAGGCTGATTAGGCACATAATGAGGCTCATATGAATCATGAAAAGACTAGTATAATCCATCATAGGGATGATAAGGAAGTATAGTATAGTTTTCCTCATACACAACCATGAAAACAACATCAAGATAGTGTAATAAAATTAAACTTACTTGGAAACTATGCTTGGAATATTAGAAGTAATTACTTGGCTTGGAATCACCAAATACTTCATGAAATACACTACTACAACTAAAATTTCACCAAAATTAGCTCTAATGAGTCCCACTAGGCATGCTATAATTGTTGGTGTCCTAGATTGTACCCTTAGTTGAGAAGAGGATTATTCAGGTCCTCTTACTCAAACCTAGCCCAACATGGGAATGATCTTAGGCCATGGGTCACCTAAGATTGGGTCAGACCTCTAGAGAAGGTCAGCTTCCTTTTGGATCTATCACCTAAACTAAACCTAAATTAGCTCTTTCTTGTAAAAAGAAGAGAGATTAAAATAATCTATGAAAGTATGTAAAATGAGGTGGTGCCCCAGTAATTTGAACACTTATACTTGCACAAGACACACTATAAGACATATTCATAAAGAAGATCATTTCACTTATTTTTTTATCAGCCCTCACATAAGTATTTCATAAAAAGGCACTGCATAGCTATCAACCTAGCATGGGAGGGTAGTTTTCCACTTCCAAACTAATCAAAAAATTATATATTGCACTTAGAATGACTTGTGAGAACTACCAAAACACTTCATAAAGGTGAGAAAATTTAGACAAAGGCAAGGAAAGCATACATTCACTTAACCACATCAAATGAATCCATAAGACACACATTAATTCAGATACAAAATAGAAGAATTCAATATTTTAATGCATCAAATATGTGTTATAGTAAAAATTTTGGCATAGCTTGGGAAAGCCAAAGGCATAAGAGTATTTTTCTCTAAAAAAATATCAGAGTTTTATTTCCTAAAGCTTTTTATTTTTCTAGAGAGAGTTATAATGTGGAAGAATATGGGACTTATATATAAAAAAGGTAGGAGAGAGATGGAGCTGTGCAAGCAAAAAACATTGAATGAGGTCCAAATACTCTTAATGGATTAACATTAATTTGAGGATGTTAAGTCATGATCTTATCAAGAAAGAAAAACTCTAAAGGCTCTATAAATAATTGAATGTTTCACTATCTTTATCCAACCACTAGGTCTCCTTCTTGGGACTCTACGCCACTTTCTACTTGATCTGCTCATAAGGACAAAAATCCTCATATCTTAGAACTAACAAAGCCATGTTTGGTCTACCTTAGGTGGCTATAAGTACCTATTCTACCTCTAAACTTAATGGTGATTTATCCCTTATAAACATTTGTTCTTAGTTCCACCTTAACCATGTTTTACCTCTACTTGAAGTCTCATGTCTTAGACTTTAATATCAACCATCAATCTTGATCTAGGTTCCTCAATCATTTCATTTGTCATCAATGCATCCCTTCTTAGGATCTTGCTGTTAGTCTATTTGCTTCTATGTCTGCACCACATGATGGCCTTGTGTTTAATCTAATATCCTTCACTTTTTGACCTCGCTTGCACTGTTGATCTCATCTTCTTGGTGAACACATGTCATTAATCTTTGCTATGCTTAATCAAATATGCACCATTGATCTGGTAAGTCACTATGATCATGACACTTGTCATTGACACATTTAATATTAAGATTGTCTAAATTGTTGACTTGATGCTCACAATTGATATTTGAATACATGATTAAACATAATCTATTGGATCTTTGGGACCCACTGACATCATCCTTACCTACTCACCATTAGATCTTTTGATCTAATTGAACATAGACTATTGATCTCATTCTAAGGAACTTTTGACCTATTGACTGCCTGCATGCCATTGATCTATGATCCAATAAAGTGAGATTTTGACACTTGTCAAATTTGTGTTTATCTTTAGGATCCTTAGGGGTTTTTTGAATTTAAATGGATATTCAACATGAATTTTATTTGACATCCCTGTGAAAGTCTCATTTTGATTGTTCAACTTTGAACACTTGTATCTTGAGATAAAAAAACATCAAGACACTAAATTTGTAGAGGATGATCTAGGCATGAAAACATCACTTCCATGTAATTATTCAACCCTAGTTGATCTCTAAAGTGCATTTATGAGACACATAACTAGACTAACCTATTTATTTGTATAAGGCTTGTCATGATAGTCTAGCTAAGATCATAAATTTCACACTTTAAGCTTGATTAAAGTGTGTCAAAAATCTTGAATATGCTATGTGATATCCTCTTGAAGTCCATATTCTCCTTGTGACATTGTATCACTCTTCAATCAGGACCCTTCTCAGCTTCTTATTCTAGATTAGACAATTTTTCATATGTAGGCCAAGTTTGGTCAACAACACCATCAATCATGTGTACAAGATACTTACCCAATGAAACTTGTTCTAGGATATTATCATGATTTGCCTCAAGCACTCCATCACAATCCTCATGAAGAATGTAATTTCCAAGACTAGTTTCTTCAAAACCACCTTGTTTAGCTCCCCACTCATCAAGATACAAATCATATATGCCATCAAGGAGAGTTAGAGGCTCTTGATCACTAGGGTGATCATCCTATTCAATCACATTACAATTCATGTTATAAGTGTAAGCGACATAGGGTTCAACATAAAAACTAGAAAGAGGTTCAAACTTTATAGTCACTTTTGCACCATGTCTAGTCTTCAAACCCATGTAGGACCAATTTGAAGTCAAATAACCTCCAATTTTAGTAGTGAACTCTCTATACAAACAAAGTGAAAAATGGGGAGGCACAACATCCTAAAAAATTATGAAGGTAGGACAAGCATGTAAAATCAATTATAAACTTATAATTATGCCAATTGTCTTAGTAGTTGATCCATCCAATTGTAGCACTCATTAGGCATGGGGTTCATACTTCAAGTTTAGTTTTTTAGCTACTTGCTTGGGCATGACATAAGTATTATCTCTACTATCAATAAGACCATTATGTACCAAGGAATCTCCGAGAATGGTGGATAGATAAAATGGAGGAGGTTTGTATACCTTTTTAACTTTGCTTGACTATCCTTCACTTGACTTTATGGTATTTTTCAAGGCTACCTCTTTTTGACTAGGTTGTTTGCTTATCAAACTGAGCTTAGATAACTCCTCTTGAAGTAGGTCTCCTTGTCCAGCTATTGCCAATGTATCCCACATTGACACATTCACATGAAAACTCTTCATTTGTTCCAAAATGTTACTGAAAGGACCACTAAATCTTGATTATCCACTATAAGGAATGGTGTTTCCTATACCTTGAGAGTTTTGAGGTATAAAAGCGCTTATAACATTCTAATTTATTTGATTTAATTATAAATTTGGAATGAAATTAGACATACCTGGTATTATACTTGTTTAAAATTCATTGGAGAACCATTAGCATCCCCTCGAACTTATTCAACTACCTTACTTTTACTCCTTGTGTTTACAGCTATAGAACTCACATCTATGCTTGACTTCCCTTGATGATTGACTGCACATGAATCATATTGTTGCCAATTTCCCAATATAGATCCCACTTGAACACCTTTCTCATCAGTCACTCCTCTATTTGGTACTTCATATTGAGTCATAGATGACATAGTTCCCAAATTTTCCATGAAGGCTTGGTTGAAGTACTCATTGACATAGGGAGATGGATCATAAGATTGATCCAATGAAGGTTGACTATTATGTTCTTGGGCAAGGTTATTTTGAGTGGGTAGTAGTGTTCTTAAGTTAAAAAGAGTATTATGGTTATATCCACCATAAGGTTTTGATCAAACCAACTATCCTTGACCTTGAGAACTTGGAAAGGAGGTCTATTACCTTGATATTTGGGGTAGGATTGGCTATTCTGATAGTGACTTTAGAAAGGATTGACTTGTTTCTATTGAATGATTCTATTTAGACCTAGGATTTCTTATTCCATAGCTCTCATCCTTTTTGCCTCATTAGGTTTGCTTGCTTGGGGAATCAAACTTATGTTTAGGTGTAGGAATAGGATCAAAAGTAGGTGTAGGAGTTTGAAATTCATGAAATAGATACACGGGAGGTCTTGGGGAAATCTTCCCTACCTAAATCAAATAATTATCTGCCCTAATGGCCACCTCATAAGCATTAGGTAGAGTGTCACCTCCAATAAATTATATCATCATTGAAATGTCACTATAAAATGCTTTTAAGGTAATAAAGGAAAGCATGGTGAGATATTGGTATTACCAAGATTGGGATTCTATCCCATGTCTTATAAAATATTGTGTTGAAGTATTTAATGAATTCTTGAGGTGTTCTCGTAATGGTGGTTAGCTGCTCTGTTAGTGACAAGTTGTCACTCTTGTCCTTAGATATTCTTCTCAATGCATCTCCCAACTCATCCCAAGTTGTGATTGATTCAGGTCCCAATATTCCATACCAATCAAGAGCTTTTACCTTGAAAGAGATATCCAATAACTTGATTTTAATGTTCTTTTTTATGATGTGATGAATATTTTAGAAGTTAGTATCATTCCTTATATGCTCAATAGGTGTGATGGAAGACTCACTAGTATATGATGGAACACTTTTGAGGGAATATATGGTAATATCATCATATTAAGTAAGTCTTAGAGGGATATATCCATTGAAGTCAACAAAAGGATGGTTCCTTGCCATGGTGGCCTCAGGACTTTGTAAGAATGGGGGAATCAAGAACTTTATTATGGGCTTGTGAGCAAGATAGGACATCTTTGGATAAGGATGGGTGTTTTCAAATCTACTTTATTTATAGGAATAAGGAGGAAGCTCTTGAAATTCAAAAGTTGTGCCCTTGGTGAGAGACTTTGTGTTTACCTTAGGCATGAAAGAGTGCACTAGTCCACAAATAAGATTGAAACTTTGGAGTTACCAAATACAATAAGAAGTGGATTATTACAACTCCTTGTTATCAAATCCAACATCTACCTTGAATAACCTTCATGGAATTCATGTCCCACCAGGCATCCCAAAACTATTATAGCCTAAAATTTCATCCTAGGTAAGTTGAATAAACCTTCTCAATTTTAGGATAACATGGAATTATCTCCCTTCATAGACAAGCCACTATAATATATATATATATATATATATATATATATATATATATATATATATATATATATATATATATATATATCTATGTTTGAAAGGGATAATACCCTTGATTTATCCTTAATGCTCATACTACACTAAGATAATCACTATTAGGGGGTGAAAATAGAAGGAGACATAAAATAAACCTTTGATAATGAGGTGATACACCAAGATAACTCGACACAACATACTTGCATCTGCACTTAGGAAAGGACACTACTCAAACTGACTTCAATTGTATATTATTATAGAACAAGTATTTCTCATAGAGTTATATTACTAAACCTATCTAGAGGTGGGTGAAAAGAAGATCTAACATAAGACACTTCTAGTCCCTCTTACACTTCAAGACAACACTTAACAAATAATACACTTTATGAAAATTGTTAAAAGAGATATCACTCACACAAATATGAAAGAGCATAAATGGAAGAAAGGAGAGCATTTTCATCAATTGACAACCACATTAACCAATTAACATTCTCAAGTAAAAGATTATAGAGAATGATTAAACTTTAGAAAACTTTAGTCAAAGGAAAATGAGGTGTCAAAAATAGTAGGTATTTGCCATACCAGTTATGGATCCATTACAAAGCCAAAAAGGTTAAAATATATAGAACTTAGAAGAGGAAAGATAAGAAGTGAAGATTAAGGGTCACAATACCAAGTGTCAAAATCTATAAAATAGTTATAATTTCCATGGAATGAAGTGGAAAATAAGTTAGGAGGCTATCATCAACATGTGTCAATATTAAACAAATCACCTTCCTCAAGATTGCATAGACTCTTCATTGCATTGCTTTGAAACTACCTTCATGATGGTGATGGACTCACTCAATTGTAAAAAATTGCCATAGGGATCATTTCAACATATGATATAACATAAAAAGTTGGATAATAGGTTAGTGTAGGTTATCTATGCCTCCCTAACTAAAAAAGTCATCCTTGTCACCTATCATTCACTGCCTATAGTCATTCACCACTAGTCTTCTAGGTCTATCCTCACACTTATCACCTAAGTGACTTGAAATTACTCATGGAAATGTGTTTT
>JARHVA010008071.1:392500-560412 GCA_037957365.1 Torreya grandis
TATAAAAACTTTTGACAAGCTTGATCATTAACTCTAACAAGCTTACATTCATTGGGTCTTTTGTTTGACAAGCTCTATGAATGTGACACTTGTCACTAGTACATTTAATCAAAGGAGCTTTTGAAAATTTGACTTTGCTTTACTTCATTAGACCTTCAACATATATTTAAGTGCTAGTTTTTGATCAATTTGGGACATAATATAAAGTCTAAGACATAGGAAATATTAAGTCCTTTGATCACTGCTCGAGCCAGTAATTGCAATTTCAAAGGGGGTAGTTTTTCAATGACATAAAGGGCTTAAGTTATAACTTAAGCTACCAAGTCCTAGATATATTTAGTCAACATCAAAATAAAAAAACCTATTGACACCATGAATTAAACCCTTAGGGTTTATTTGAGAAACCTTATTTTTTTAGAGTAAAGATAATTCAATTCTGAGCTCATTTCTTCTCTTTTGAACTTGTGGACCATATGTCTAAAATGCTCATGAAAAACCCATAACAGATCTGTTATGTTTTTCCTTTGCAACTGTCCATAAATAATCTTTTTAAAAGCATGAAAACTTTGCATAACCTTTATGCTAATATGACTAAGTATGGAGACCATTTCAATATGCTTGGAAGGCTAACTTTGCACCTGCATAACTCTTGTTGTGCTTAGTTGCATGACCTAAAATTAGCAATAAGGTCCTCTTACATAGGGGATTCCATCCATATATCCAATTTCTCCTGAAGCTTTCATATGTGAAAGATATGGAATAATCAAAGTGCTTACTTAACTTTATATTGTAACCTACAAATTTGACTATGCTAGAAAACACTAGCAAAATGTCCTAGAGACATACTTTACTCAAGCATATCTTTTGTCGTGCTACATCATGTGACCTAGAGATTTGACACGTAAAAACTAGGCATAAAAATGAATAAACCCATATGATAATTTTATCTTTAGACCTCCATATGTGTGAATGCTAACCATATTAATATGCTTACTTGGCTCTGTTGAACCCTTTTTTTAATTTGGCTAAGTTTTGGAACTTAGTGAATTATGTCTAAGTATCCAACTTTTCATCCTTATATATTCCACTTTACTTCATCATATGTCTTCAAATCTAGTGCATAACAACTAGAGACTAATTTGATCACAACCATGCGACCATCTCCCCTAGACTCATTCACATGTGGTAATGGTGATGTCATCAAAATGCCTTTTCATAATTTCTTCTATAAACCCAAAATGTCTAGATGATCAATATGAAGAACTAGATGAATTCCAATCATGCACACAAGCATTTTAATCCTTCTTGACCTATGAGAGGATCCTTTACATGTCCTTTAATCACCATATTCAATTTTTAACATTAATGACATGGTCATAATGTCCCTTTTGACATTAATGACAATCATATTTCCAATAAAACTTGCATTTATTTAGTTTCAAACTGACTCTTGACACTCAATTGACACTTGGTACATTAGAGTACACTTTGACATTTGTCTTTTTATGAAAATTACATACAACTTCCCCTAGAATGATAAAAAATATGACATGAGGGAATAAATAAGATAAATGACACAAATGGCTAAGGTGAAACATATTAAGTGACCTTGGTAAACATGATTAAACTTATTTATGACCATGGTAAGATCCTTTAAGAAGTTTGAATATACAGGGGGTTGATGAAATTTAACCAAGGGTCAAATTTAGTCAATAGGTACATCAAATACCTACTTTTGTTTGATATGTATGAGTGTGGGATGAATTTGTAGTGGGATTCCATGATTATGAAGTGCTCTCGTGTCAAAAAATGAGATTATTGACCCTTTTTTACTCTTGTACAAGTGGGAGACCAGGACCACTATTCCAAATTGATCACCCATGTGGAGTGGAATGCATTTCCATGTTGGGGATAATGAATATTAATTTGAATTTAGACAAAAGGAGATCATCCACCATTTTTTTGGACTCTTGTACATATGGGGGATAAAACAACTTTTTTGATTGACCACCCATATGAAGTGGCATGAAATTTGAGTGGCACATGTTGGAGGGGTCCAAACCAAAGTGGATCACATCATGGAGAACATTTTCCTATTGATTAATAGTCCCTCCAAGTGGAGGATGGAAATTTTTTTGCCTCCTTTACATTTTCTCTCTCTTGTTCTTCATTCTTTTAATTCTATAAATGAATTGTAAACCATGGCATTTGTAAGATAGGCTATAGGTGTTGAAGAGTATGAGCTTTGTTTGTAAGATTTGTAGAACCTCATTGATATGTTTATGCTAATATTTGTGATGTATTGAATAAATTAATGAGTGGTGTGATTTTTTGAAGAGATATATGTGTTTATAAGCTCTATGGATTTTTTAACACATCATAATTGTACCTCATAAGGACAAGTGACTAGTTAAATGTGATGTCTAATCAAGGCTAATTGATTCCAAAATAACCATGTACAATAATTTGATGTGGATTAGGGCTTGATTGGATATGTTTACATACCACATTGGATATATCAAGTGATTGGCTCAATGTGATGTAAAAACATGACCAATCAAACCCTGATACACATTGCATTATCACATCCAAGCCAAAATGGGGCCAACTGAGCCCAAATATGTTGAATGCAATAATTTAATGGTATTAGGTCTCTATTGGCCCCATTTTCACACCAAATTGAACTAATTTATTGATTAGTTTAATCCAGTATGAAAATGGTCCCAATAAATTCCTTATTTGTACTATATTGTTGCATTTGGTTATTTTGGGATTGATTAATCCCATTTTTTATCACATTGAACTAATTGATCATATAGTTCAATCTAGTATGCAAGCATGGCCAATAAATCCCTAATCCACATTATATTGTTGCATTTGGTTTTTTTGGGATTGATTAACTCCATTTGCATAATGTATTCAACCAATGACTTAATCAATTTAATGTGGTATGAAAAAAGGGCCAATCAAGCCTTAACCCACATTATATTGTTGCATTTGGAAGATTTAGTTTCAATTGGATTTGTTTTCATAACACATCGATTAACTAATTGATCAATTGGTTCAATGTGGTGTGCAAATGTGTCCAATTGAGCCCTAATGCATAATACATTTTTTCACTTAGAAATATTAGGCTTAATTGACCTCATTTTTTCACTTCATTAAACTAATCACTCGATTGATTTAATGTGGTATGTAAATGGGGCCAATCAATCCCTAATCACATTAGATTGTCACATTTTGTTTTTTTAATTGATTGGGCCCATTTTCATAACACAATGATCTTGTCAATAAATTGGTTCAATGTGGTATACAAATAGGCCAATTAAACCATAATCCACATTATATTGTTACATTTAGTAGATTAAAGATTGATTGGGATAATTTACATACCGTTTTAAACTAATTAATTGATTGGTTTAATGTGTTGTGAAAATAGTGTGAATTAAGCCCTAACACACATTATAGTGTTGCATTTGGCATATTCAAACTTGATCAGCTCCATTTTTGTGTGTAATTGAACTAATCACTCAATTGGTTCAATTATGTACATAAATGGGACCAATCAAGCTCTAATACACATTATATCATTGCCTTATGTTGTTTTGGGCTTGATTATCTCTATTTACACACCACATTGAACCCATCACTCAATTGGTTCAATGTGGTATGCAAACATGGATAATCAAACCATAATCCACACAAGGTTATTATATTTAGTGGAAATTCCTCAATTACGTGCCACACTAAACCAAGGGCCAACCACATTAGATTATTGTATTTGGCATATTTTGTCTCAATTAGCCCTATTTACATAACAAAACAATAAAATGTGATAATCTAATCTATATAAGATGATTTTATGAAGTTAATATAACGTGATAATTTTATAAACACTTAGGTTTTATATATTTGGTTGCATTTTTAGTCATTTTTTTTCTCTTTTTGCCTTGAATGCAATATTTATTTTTTCATTTATTTTTATCACAAATTTTAGTGCATGTATAGTTCATCCTTAAGGGAATGTAAATTCAAATAATATAAGTCACCCTTAAAGAAATCTAAAGTCACATAGTATAAGTCAACCTTAAGGTGATCTAAAGTCATATATTTTAAGTTTATTTAAACACAATCTAAAGTTGGACTATTTAAGGTGAGCTAAAATTTGAAATAATAATGCACTATAATGGCACCCTTATGGCTTGTGTCTGAAGGCACTCTAAATTTTAACATAGTAAGACATTTTCCAAAGTCATCTTAAAGTCATGCCAATGTTAAGGTGCATGAAGCAACATTTTCCAAATTTATCTTAATGTCGTATATGGTAAAGAACATTAAGATTTCCTCAAACCCAACCTTCATGTTAAAAAATTATAAAAACAAATCATGGCAACACTAAGAGGCCTTAAGGCCTGATACTAAAGGTGGCTTAAATCGTTCAAAATATTAGTGTATTATGAAAAAACTTATAATAATAAGATGAGACAACTACTTCAAATTAAAATTAAGAATCATTAAAAAGATTAATATCACAAAAGGGTCAATAGATCAATGTTAGTAAATCTTGAAGACTAGACAAAACATCGTATGAATAAATAATATTTAAATTTTAAATATAGAGAGTTGTTTCACTCATATACCTATTCGAGAGAGACTATAAATCAAGAAGAACATGAGAAATTTGAAATGATATGATACATGGAAGTTAAGTTAAACTTTGAAAACTACGTTACATAACATGTGTAACCCTAATTTATAACATTTAGATGAGGCCATGGATGTCTATTATTTTACCTTAAGATGAGAAGGCCACTTGGATTGGAAAAGAATACTGTGTTTTTAAGCCTTTGATGTGTGTCAGGTAATGGGTTTGCACTTTTAAATTTGTTAATGGGTTTGTAATTTTACATTTTTCAAACATAATACTCACTATATGGTCTTGAAGTAAATATTACAAAGATAAAAGTCATGGCATTCAACATAGCCAATAAAATAACATTTACAATGAATTTGTCATACAAAGCAAAACAAATTGAGGTGGTGCACTCTTACACCTACTTGGTTGTGGTTTTCTTTGGACCAAATAGAAGAAAGACTTGTAAAGGGTATGCAGCTTTGAAATCCTTAGATATACAATGTTTTCAGCTCTAATTTCAAGATATTTGGATAAAGATTCAACTTTTCCATACATTAGTTACTCCCAAACTATTGTATGGTTGTGAGGTTTGGGTCCCATACTTGAGATAAAATGATTTCAAACATTTGGGTAGAATTTTTCAACTCAATGTTATAAAAAAACATTCAAGCCACAATAATGATTCCTCACTCAATTATTCATTTAAAGTTTAAGGTTTGTCTACTCTTTACCTCCTTAATTTTTCATGTTATCACTATGTTGCATATGATTTGATGTATGAAAATTCTTTCTCTAGTCTGAATAGGCATCCATTTTGGTAATTAAATCTTCTATGTAACTCACCAAATAAGGATGAAAATCTTGTTGGTATCTAAGATTTATTAATCTTTTCCAGAAGCTAGGTATTGATATAGATATAATACCTCCTCTTAGGTTCTCTATTAATTCTACTCAACTCACTAAACATGAAGTCAATAGAGGTATTTATGAAAATATCAGTAAATCTTACTTCAAAGTTACATGGTTCAATCCTAAAGATCATTTGAAACCAAAACTTCTATATTGTTTTCAATTTTATTCTTTCTTTCATGAGGATCGAAATCAAACTTCTAGATACATGATGAGGACATTGCCATCATGTTTAAGGATCCCTTTATCTCAATTTCAATTTTTCTCTTATCAACTCTATTTGGAATCTAATCATGCGCTCCCACAAGGTGAGTGTATATCCTAATTATGTTATCTTGAACTTGAAAGAGAAGAACATTTTGCATTCAAGTTACCTATCTACCATGAGATTTATTTAAGGTACCATTGTCTCTTTATATATTACCATGGATCCTTGAGGATATTCAATCAATATGAGGACCATAAATGTTTAACTTTGTTTATTCGTGAAACATTTCAACTTTGACAAATAACACTGAAATTAATGTCTTCACATAAATAATTCTATAAATAGTAGTTCTTATTTATACATAATAGACTTAAGGAATCTCAAGAGACCACATGCATAGACAACATGGTACAAAACTATAAGGCAACACACATTTTACTAGATTGAAGATCTAGGGACCTCAAATAGTAAAATCATTATTTTTCATTAATTTTTTTTCTCTTTTGTATATTTTGGAGATAATTTTTGGACACCCTTATTGTATTGGTTTCATGTAATATGTTCTTCAGTCCTATAGGACATTCTTGACCTCCTTTGGACATTAATATCTAAATTAAATTAACTTAAAATATATAAAACACTGAGGACATGTACACATGAAGTGTAAAAGCATGCTAAAGCATTTAAATATTCCCCATGTACATGATCTAATGTAACATTTCAGGGATTTATCTCTTGGAAAAGTTTTTTATTATACTATCCTTACCTGCTAAGGCTTCTAGTACATATGTCATGTTTAATTATAACATTATGATAGGTAGATTTTTTTTAAATGAGTAGTCAATAAGATAATTTAAGATCAACACCAAGTACATGAGCTTTAATTTTTGTGTGAGCCTCACTGCATGTCATGTACATAAAATGAGCTCAAAATCATAGTGTTGTTAAAATAACTACCTTTCTTTAGCATGATTTTTAATCCTCATGTGTGTAGGATATGAGATCAGTTGTCTCATGGAATAAACATGCTCAGTAGTAAGTTAGCATGTGCAAATGCTTTATCAACTTTGAATTAAAACGCCCACATGGCTATTCTACTTTCTCCTTTTATATATGTATCAATTTTATATATTTTGTTTGGATTGTTTCATAGTTTAGGATGAGAATAAGAATGGTGATTCAAAACACATAATTTATTCTTGATGATGAATCTATTTTAATAGTTTAGGACATAGACATGTGAATCCTAGGTTGTTAAATAAGTTGGGTAGAGAGGGTAAATTCAACAAAATATTTCAAGTAGACATCTCAAACTAATTTACCATAAATGTAATCACAATGAGAAAATTGGATTATCTAGAGTGAAACATGCATTATCAGAATTTAGAAAAGCTGGAATAGGCTTGGAGATCAATCAAGAATCTTTCATTCTAGAACTGGTGTTGAAAACTACCTTTGGATAGTAGCACATTTAGGAGGATAATAATGCATTGAACTAGTGTCCAAGGTATAATGTTAGTGCCCTCCTATGTAAAATCTATCTTAGACTTCCAAGGAAGTTGTGGGAGGGTTTAAGAGACCTGTAGGTGAGTTTTGATCTTTTAATCATCTGTTTGTTCACTATTTTATTGAATCTTTTCCAAAACCTAATGAATACCTACAAACACAAAATAATAACAAGATCAAATGCAAAAGAAAGAGAAAAATTAAGTTGTGTGATGTTACAATTGCATGATACATAACCCCTATTATTCTGAATCCTACCCACATTAACTCCAACGATAGGGGTCTCAGATTGCATGTAGTTTTCCCTTAGGGAATGTGCATAATCAACATACTCAGTATGTTAGAATGACTTTTGATTAGGCCCTTATTTTGTCAAAAATTATATCTAGGTGTGATTATTAAGTAATATGCAATGTGTTGAGCTATACTATTGACTAATTTTATGTAATTGTGTGCCAAGATAGTAAGTGTTAGATGTAAAATCCCTTATGAGGATTTTTATATAGAAGTAATTTTGATTTGAATGTAATACCCTTATTCTCTAGTTGAAAAGATGTAGAAGAAATATAAAATCATAAGAGAAGGCTCAAAGAAGGGTTAGGACCCAAAACACATTGAAAAAGTGATTGTTGGACACTAGCACTGAACTTGGACACTAGCACACCACACTAGTGTTCACGACCATGCTAGTGTCTTGGGAACACAAAATTGACTGTATATTATATAAAATAAGCTAGGTAGGACTATGATTGGGATGGGATGACAACAGACCACTAGGGTGAATAAAAAATGGAAAACAAGTCATAATAAAGATCAAAAGACCCAAGATGACCATGTGAACAAGACTCACATTCACCAATAATAACTTCCCATGAAAGAGCAATAAAAGACATAGTACTTTTGATTTTTTGATCAAATTAGGTTGTGTACATTTCCCCCCCTTTTATTATAGTTATGCAATGAAATGGAAGTGATAGAGTAAAAATAAAAAGAAAATGCATACATATACTTACCTGTGTGATCAACCCATGTAGAGGATGGATGTGCTCTAGGCCTTACCCACTTCTTGGTGAGAGAAGTGGACATGATATATAATTTTGTATATGAAGATGAAATACATAATATGGATGCCCCTTGTACTATATCTGAATGATGAACTAAATTGTGAGGAATAATACCATATTTTATCCCTACCCTGACATGTGAACTGAGTATAAGAGGTATCTACAAATGTGGAGAAACAAGCCCTACTTTCCCCCACTCTAGTATGTAAATTAAATCTAAGAAGTAATTATAAATGTGAGAAATAATATTTGACTCCCCCATTCTATTATGTGAATTAAGTCTAAGAAGTAATTTACTTCGAGGTTGAGACTATCATTCGACCTTCATAATCTAGGTTTGGTGAAAATCTATAGATCAACCACCATAGTCATTTATCTGATCTAACCTGGTGAAATCCTAGGGACATCTTAATGATAATATAGGTTTAATCTTATAAAATTAACATAAAAAATGATATATTGTGCCATTATATTTGTTTAACTTGGTGGAATTATGTGAGATCAAGGACATATGCTTTGCCTCATGACCCCAAACTTGATATCTGAATAATGTAACTATGTGCCCTATGCATAAATTATATATGTATAAGGATGCACATGCCCCCATAGTCATAATTTAAGTCTATAACTATTTCAAAACCATATGTAAAATCTGAGAATATGAACTAATATCTTACAAGATCATGGAACCCTATAAATTTGAGTCAATTTATGTGTCTGAATATCTAAGCAAATATATGTATTTGAATATCTGAGTCAATCTGAACCATTCTAAGTCAATCTAAATAAATATTGGTCAATCTAAACCAATTAGAGTCAATTTGAACCAATATGAGTCAATTTGTGTTTTTGAACCAATCTATGTATCTGAATCAATCTGTGTATCTAGGTATCTGAATCACTATATATTTGGGTTATATATGTATCTAAATCAATATGTGTATTTGATTATCTAAATCAATGTAAATCTATGTATTTGAATCACTATATATATGGGTATCTAAATCAATAAATGTAGATGTTTTAATCGATGTGAATAATGTTTGTATGCCCCCCTTTTGGTGAGAGAGATGGGATTGTGGTAAGGGTGTAGAACCAAAAGTGATGTTGATAAGTATGTTAATGATTTTTGGTGTGTCTAATATGAATTTAATATTGATTATTTAGACATTTTTAATAGAATTGTTTTTTGAAATTGGGGCTAATATAGGCTTTTGGTCTATAATGAGTTTGTTAAGGAAGCATAGGTGTTATCGCTTTATGAATTTAATTTAATTGGAATAATTGTGTAACAGAATGGTGTGGGTTATATAATCATTAAGTATCATACAAAAGAAATGGATCAAAAATTGGAGCTATGATTCTTGAGATATCATGTTTGGAAGAATATAGGATTAGTTGGTGAAATTTACATGCAAGGTTAACCTTAGGTAGGTGGCATTTTTAAACCATGGATTAAATAGGTGGATGGATTGTTTTGAGAATCATTTGAATCAATTGACTTGAGATAAAGTGTTGCTCTGAGTTTAAAAACATGTCAAGGAGATAATGAGTGAATGTGACCCAATACAAGGAGGTGGAGGTGCTCATCCAGGCTGAAGAGGAGGTTACCCTAATAAGGAACTTGTCATTCTCCTTATTTTTTACACTTTTATTGCCTTTTCTAGCTTTTTTAGTGGAAATTTTGTAGTTTAGGGCCCTATTTAGGAGGACCACGCTAGTGTCCCTAGTATGACACAAGTGTCTTGAGTTGTAATGTTAACATCTTGGGTCTAACGTTATTATCCTAGGTGCAACGCTAATGTCCACTAGAGCTAATTTTGTTATCTTTTCTTTTGTTTTGTGTTTGATGACTATTTATGCATGTTTATTTGTCATTCATAGATGCTAATTCCATATTTGGTTATGTTTGTAGGTGGATTCATGTATGAGGGAGTTCTAGAGTAGCCAGATGATGGAGTTATTACATCGATTGCCCCTAATAGATGATGAGAGGGTAGTGATTGATAGAGTTAGTTTGGTCCATGTGGCATCACTTTCTTCGATGCCCTAAGACTCACATATGATGATGGTGTTGGGTGAGAGGTAGAACACTTATACTTGCACATTTTGGTTGCACACTCAAGAGATCACAATGATGTTGTAGGATGTTTATAGGATACTAAGATTTTCCTTTACTGGTCAATAACTAGTGTTACATGAGGCTATTAGAGACAAAGGTATAGAGCAGATCGAGAGGTAATTTTTAACTATGTCTTTAAGGACCCATTAACTAAGGAGTTGTAGTGATGTGCTATTATCTCTTATTATTATGACTAATGTTCCACTATTTCAAAGTTTTTTGGTGGAATTATTAGATTCTTTTGTTATTATCGATGGGAGTGAGTTATCTATCTCATATAGGATGCATGGTATAGTGCAGGATATATAGGAACACAGGACCATATACTCATGGGGTCACATTATGCTATCCCACTTGTATCAGTATTTGTACTATTTTACTCAAGATTTGTGCATGGGTAGTATTGGGTCTTCTACATTATTACATTGTTGGGATTATGAGCATATTACATGGCTAAACTAGATGGTTTCTATAGATGGATTGGGCCCATTCGTAAATGTTTATAGAGATATCGACTAATATGTCTCACATGCACCTAATGATTAAGATGTACTATCGATAGATGTTGGATTGGTTGATAGCTAGAGACATTATTTAATTACCCTATAAGAGATTTTAGGGGTGGCCTGATGATGATGTTCAGTTGAGATGGGTTTGAGTGAGTTGTTGGTTGCATGACCATTGGGTCAATGTATTGGACATATTATAGTATGAGTGGGAGACACAATAGTTTGGTGTTATCTATGGTGTGCCATTGACACCATGGGTGTGGTTGAGGAGTTCTTAAGTGTTAGTGAGTCTGGGTCATAGGTCAAAACCCACAACTATTTATTTAGTTCTGATTTTGGTTACAAAGTGAGATCTAGTGATGGATATACCTAATGTATATGATGTAGGAGCAGCTGATGCCTATAAATTATGGTGGAGGTAGAATATATGGTCACCACTATTTTTAGGAGATGGGGATATCATATAAGATGTATTAGATTTATATCCCATTAGGGAAACTAAGGGTACATTATTATAATGGATTTTTATGTTTTATTTAATTTAGTGTTTGACTTATCGATTAAATATCTAACACACTGCATTAGTATACGTAGGTCAAGGAGATGACATGTATAAGGAGACTATTGTTAAGGATATACTATGATAACTAACATGACATATCCCTAATGATTCCATGGATGATGGGCTAGTGGAGAAGTTCATATGCATTGCAAGCATTCATGTGCATCTATTTGATCAAGTGACCATTAACATTATGACATATAGAGGAGTAACAATTAATAGAGATGAGTCATATGCTGAGCGACAAAGGTGAACTATACCCCCACTTGATGTTCTAGGTGGGGCTGGTGGTAGGATAATGGATGACTACATTCATCTAAAGTGAAATCTTGTGAAGTTGATGGATGAGGTGGTAATACTATGGGATAAAGAGGGGAGATGCAGGTCTCAATCAAGATCTAGATGGGATACAAGGGCATCTAGTTATAATGTTGATGTATCAAAGAGTGAGAGCGAGGAGGGTGGTCTTGGTGACCAAACTCTTATTATTGAGTGATTGTGTGTTATTATATTAAAACTTGTTTCAGATCATATATATAAATGGACTTTTTGTTACATGGGTATTGTTTTATCATGGTATTTTAATTTGTGGCCTTGTTTACTTGAGTAAGTGTTTGGTTGTATTTATTACATATGTTTTGATATAGAGATGTATCTATTCAACTAGGGAATTTTAATTGATTTCTCATATGTATATGGATGTTAGAGTATATATGTATATTGGATTAGGAATGTTAGTTATTAGTTATAGAAGTGTTGTAGTATAGCTGAGTATAGATCATGTAACTACGATATGCACTATCTGAATCTGGATGACATGGTAAACAAGTTACCATAATGCTCATGTTGTGTAGGAATAGAAGTAGACTCCATAACTAATAATGCTCATGGTGCACTACTAGTAATTAGATGTTTAGACTCTATAACAAATCACTTAATCAGCTAATGTACTAAAGCTATGATATGATTTATGTGATTGTTATCAAATATCTTAATCGATGGTTGAACTAAAACTATGCTATGGTATCTATGATTATTTCCAAATATCTTAATTGGTGGTTGAACTAAAATTATTATTTGATCTCTATGATTATTTCCAAATATCTTAATTGGTGGTTGAACTAAAACTATGCTTTAGTCTCTATGATTGTTTCCAAATATCTTAATTGGTGCTCAAACTAAATTTATGCTCTAATCTCTATGAATATTACCAAATATCTTAATTGGTAGCTAAATTGAAGTTGTGATATGATCTCTATGATTATTTCCAAATATATTAATTGGTATTCAAACTAAATTTGTGCTTTGATCTCCATGGTTGTTTCTAATTATTTTAATTGGTGGTTGAATTGAAACTATGCTCTAATCTCTATGATTGTTGCCAAATATCTTAATTAGTGGTTGAACTAAAACTTGTGATGAGGCTGGTTTCCATTTTTTTACCATATTTTTATAATTAGGTTGATCTCTATGAACTATATTCCCTCTCTATTAAATCTTTGGTGCATGGTATCTCACATAATTAGGTGTCCTAGAAACCACATGACTCATACGATGAGTAACCAATGGTTCCTTAAAAGGAATGTCCTAGGATAACTCACTCATAGAAGAGTGTGGCCTCGGAGAGTGTGGAGAAGGATATCTTTATGCTTCCTATGTGAATTCTATAATGCATTTCTCAACACAATGGTCAGTACTATCTCTAAGTGCATAATAGTTATTATCCCAATGTCCATTGATTCTATGATAGTTGCAATATGGTTTGTTTCTTATTCTCTAAGAACAATGTGTTGTATGATGATGAGTTGTAGGAATGGTGATCATTATTCTATATAGTATCATGATGCCTATCTCTATCTAAAAATTGTATGGCCCCAATGCAGGTGTCTTATGCTTTATCCACTATAATAGATGTTATGTAAAGTGGCTCTTTGCATTTATTGAGTATCTTGATTACTTTTTTCTGTTCCACATTTTCTTTACTCATAGGTGGGTTAGGTTCTTATACCATATTGGATGATTGTGGTTGTGTGAGATCAAAATCCAAATTTGCGTATGAATCTATCTCAATTGGTCTCAAATTCTTCACTAATGCCAAGATGTGTTACATAAATGCCATAATGATTTGGATGTCTCATATAGTAATTTCTCCTTAAGAGGGAAGATGAGACCTCTAGCAAAGATGTATTATAACTCTAAATCTATCGATGGATATATCAACTGTTTCATACATGATTTGAACTATAGAATGTAATCACTCACTATTTCTGACTGACCTTGGTGAGTGAAGGTAACCTCTCATATGTGACTCGAGCTCCCTTATTATAAATGTAGTGAATGATAAATACTTATTCTAACTCATCATATGTATGTAATGAACCACTAGGGAGTGAATGATGAAACTAATATAATTCCTCACCCTCTAGAGTCTATGGAAATAATTGTAGGAGAATCAAATTGCTAGTGACTTGTGCCATGGCTTTCCGATAAGATTGAAGGTGCAAGTATGGTCTCCATGTCCATTGAACTTTGGTAATATTGGTATTTGAAACTATTTTGATAACTTTATAGTGAATATTATACATGTGATAGGATTTCCATGAATGGCATTGAAATCAACCTAAGAGTGGTATGCTTTACTTTCTAATGTGATCTAGTGTACTTGTTATTGTAAATCACCCACAACATGCATCAAGGAGATTACCTCTTATGAAGGTATATTAACATCATTAAGGGGTTAATAATTCCTGAATCTTGTTATTAATTTTATCCATTGATACATTGAGTCGAGGACCTTTGGTATTGCTTACCTTAACCTTTGGATGGGTGATAGATTAGAACTAATGAGAGGGAGATAGGATATCACCCTCATGGAGGTTAAGATGAGAAATAGGTTCTACTATAGTAAGAGGGGTTGAGGGAGATTCATTGCTATCTTTTATTTTGATAATTTTCAAAGAAGTATCACACTCTAGTGAACTAGAAGATACATTATTATCATGTGAATGTAAAGTGCATAAACTATGAACATAAGTATAAATTTGTTTGTGTTTATTTGAAGGCATATTATCAATTGTACTAATATTTGGTAAGTGATCAATTTGAACATGAGATATAGGTAAATTATGGGGAGAACTAGAATAATTAGATTCAAGGTCTTCTTCACCAAAATCATAGTAATCATCATGAGTCTAAGATTCATCAAAATCAGAGTTTAATTCACTTGTAGAGGTAAGAGTAGAAGAATTGGCATGTGCATGCTCATTAAAAGAGAGAGTAGAGTAATATTTAACTTTTTACTACTATGTAACATATCATCCTGTGTAGGTGCAATGCAATTCATGTCTTCACTAGCTATGAGTGGAATGCATGTATGATCATTATTTTCAATCTTAGAGTCACGGGTAGAAGAAGTAACAATCATGCTTTCATTTGACATATAGGAGACTAGTTATATATTTGAATTATCTACATTTTGCATATATTCATTATGTTGAGCTTAGAATGTAAAAGGAAGTGATAAAATAATCTCATCCACTTTAGTTTGTGCATTGGTAAAAGGTGAAATATCATTTATACATGATTTTTCAAATTGAATTAAGAAGGGTAAAGAAGATGCATTGGTATTTTCTATATATCTTGAATTACGCAAAAGTAAATTCCATTTATTGTAGTTATATTATTTTAATTTGAATAAGGAGGTAGCAAAAGTAGTTAAAAGGCTAGGATAACATTGGAGCGAAGCATTACCAACAAGAGGTTCTTTTGGTATTATATTATTAGTTTGATTTTGAGAAGTAGGAGAAGAGAGAGAGGAAAGAGAAGAAGATGCATCTAATCTATCCTCATCAACACTTACATTGTCATGCTCATAATAATCATCATATCTATCATTACAATAATAATCATCATCATTGTAAATGAAATCATTATCATGTGCTAATGTGTAATTTTAAAAATTTGTCCATTCATTCTTATAATTATGATAAAAGCTTATAAATTCATCAACTGGGTGAGGGGCAAGAGGATTCTTGGATGTCATTTTAAACTTATAAAAAAAGAGAATGTAAATAATGAACAATAAGCACACAATAGATAGAATATAATCTAACATAGGTATAATTGTAAATATGTTCAATATTCAACCCAATGTATGGAAAAATCAAAATTTTATTTGAAACCCTAATGGCTAATATTTAGATGTATAGGGACCTACTATGCGGATCTAGGGTTTTTGAGGGTTTTGGAGATAAAATTTAGAGTATATTAAATTATTGAAAACCCTATTAGATATCTAATTGGATCAGTTAGCTTGTGTAAAAGTAAGGAAGAAATCAAAATTTGATAACCCTAATTTATTACACAAAAAAGGAGAAGGTAAACCTTAGGGTAAAACTAGGGTTTTAAGCAATATTTAAAGTAAGTTAGGTTCACCAAATGTTTTAATGGTTTAGAAATTAGACATGTAAATCCTAGGTTGTTAAAGGGGATGGGTACAAAGTATAAATTTAAACAAATATTACAAATAGATGTATCAAAGTAATTTATCTAAAAGGTAAGCACAATAAGAAATTTGACTTATCTTGAGTGAAATAGGGGTTGTCAGATGTCAAAAAGGTTGGAATTGTCTTGGAGATCAATCAGGAATCCATCATTATAGAAGTGGGCTTGAAAACTACCTTCAGATAGTAGTATGGTTGGGAGAATAGTAGTGTACCATGCTAGTGTCCAAGGTACAACACTCGTGTCCTTCTATGAAAAATATGCTTGAGACATCCGAGGATGTTGTGGGAGGGTTTTAGAGACCTATAGGTGAGTTTTGAGCTTCAGATCATTCATATGTGTTATTATTTTGTTGAATACTTTACAAAACCTAATGAGCACCTGCACACATGAAACAATAAGATCAAATGCAAAAGGAAAGAAAAAAATTAGGTTATGGGATGTTACGATAGCACGATAAAAAACTTTTGTTATCCTGACCACTGTCTATATTAACCCCAATGATAGGTGTTTTAGATTGGATGTAGTTCTCCCTTAGAGAATGTGCATAATCAACGTGCATGGTATACTAAAGTGACTTTCACTTAGGCCCTTCTTTGATAAAAAATGCATATCTAGGTGTGATTATTGAGTAATATACAGTTTATTGAGCTATATTATTGACTGATTTTATATAATTATATGCCAAGATAGTAAGTGCTAGATGTAAAATGCCTTGTGAGGCTCTTTATATAGAATAAACTTATATTTGAATGTAAGATCCTTGTTTGTTAGCCAATAAGATGCAAAAGAAGAATAAAATCATAAGAGGACGCTAAAGGGTTAGGACCTAAAACATGCTGAAAATGTGACCATTGGACACTAGCGTTGAACTTGGGCACTAGCACACCATGCTAGTGTCCAGGACCATGCTAGTGTTTTGACAACACAATATTGAGTGAAGACTATGCAAAATAGGTTGGGGGGGCGAGGAGCGGGACGGCGGGGCGCGGGCGCGCTGTGACTATGATGGGATGACAAAGGACCATTGGGGGTGCAACAAACAGGAAAAACAAGTCATAAGAAAGATTAAAAGACCCAAGATGACCATGCAAATAAGACTCACATTCATCACTAAGATCTTCCCATGAAAGAGAAACAAAAGGCATAGTACTTATGGTTTCTTGACCATATTAAGGTGTATAGTGAATCATAGATGATGATTCGAAATGCATCGATCTAAAATTACACAATGTTTTTTTCCCATGAATCATTTTGCTCAATCTTATGGACTATGAAAAAATAAGAACTCTTAGTAAAAATGATTTTTAAATCCATTCTCGAATTACGTAGAGAAAGAAAATAAATGACTCATAGTTCCACACTGTTGTGTAGTTGTCTTGTTTGTTCTTCATAATTAATGGTCCTTGGTGTAAAACTCTTTGATTTTATCACTTTTCTTATTGAACTGCTATAACTATTATACAATTTTAATTTTGACATTGTTTTGTTGATGTAATTTGTATTTTATCTCAAGACTCTAATAACTCACATTCTAATATGTGATTCTCTCTAACCATTTTTGTACTATTATATTTTATTAATAAAAGTACATTTTTCAATTTATATATATAATTGGATCCATATATATAATCAGGTACAGTACTTCTCTGGTTACACGAACTATTTATAGGCATTGCTCGCCAAACTGAATAATTTGAACATCTGAAAACTGGGGTGCATTTTATTGTTTGTTTTAGTTGTCGGTGGATCTTTAATGCGCACAAAATAGACTTGATGAGGTTATTTATATTATAAAATACGACATATTTCATTAATAAAAGTACATTTTCCAATATATATATAATATATGTATATGATCAGATTAGGTACTGCACTTCTCTCATCACACGAGAACTATTTGTAGGCATTGCTCACCAAACTGAATAATTTCAACGTCTGAAAACTGGAGTGCGTTTTATTGTCTGTTTCAGTAGTCCGTGGATTTTTAATACGCACAGAATAGAGTTGGTGAGGTTATTTATATCCGAGCCAGCCTAAAGCTGTATTAACAGAAAGAAGACGACGCTGAAAGCACATAACAAGCGGGTGAACATGAGCAGAATGGTAATCAGTATCACTAGCAGGAACCCATGGATGACCATGTGGATGATGCACAGAAGCTCGCTAAAACTACAAATATTATGTAGAATTATTTGTATGAATTCATGGGCCTACAATTAGATATCTTCCCACACTTATCGGAAAATATGATTGAGACTACAAGAATTGAAGCTGACATCAAAGTTCAAAGATGGGCTTCCGACTGTAGATGGATAAGAGAATCCAATGAATTTTTTTCATCATCCAACACACCCTATTTCTAGTCCTTGCTCTAAGATATTGTGGAATATTCCCCGCAGATCAGCCGAATATAAATGACAAGAAGTTGTTTTGTACTGATTAGGGTTATCATTAGGCTTTGAAAACTGATACATGGATTTTAGACACGGATTAAAATTCTAGTGCTATTGATATACTCATTCATGTTCATGGAGACATTTTTGTGCTGGCCATGTTTTCAAAATTCACAGATTATTTTTTCCATGATATTTATATTGATTATTAATTCTATCATTTTCTCCATCATTCTATCATTTTCTCCATGATATTTATATTGATTATTGATAAATGAATTAAATTTAGTTTTACAAATGTGTAGGGCTACTCCAACTTATTCCCAAGATATCATGAATTTTCAATAGCTTTTTCTAAACGATACAAAAAAAAGAGCTTTTATATAACATTCAAATGGATATGAAATTTAAGGTCAACCTTTTATTTTTAGATTCAAACTGACATCAAATTTAAAATGAGTCATATTTATTGACATCTCACACTATGACACTCCACCATCACTATTAGTTACGATTGTAAGTTATACTTATTGATGTGATAACATACATAGACCTAGATGGTTTATATGATTCTTCATATTCATTCCCATCAATTATCATTATGAAAAGTTGCAACAATTATATGAGGTTTAAGAAAAAATGGTGCAAGATTATACTAATGTGATTCATGACTTTTCAATTAAATTTGGTATGTGGAGTAGTTAAAGACATGAAATCTTCAAATACTTTGGATTGGCTTGCCATCAAGGAAACTTTTAACGACTAATATTCATAATTAGACAAATATTGGTGATTTCTAAACTTGGGATTGACTATGTGAATAAGGTTGAGCTACACAGTGGCGCACCAATAAAACCATATACATTATTATTTTTCATTCAAATAGCCAAACGATTTTTAATCCCAATGGGATTTTGTTTTGGGATAACCAAAAAATTAAAGGTTTAGGGTTTTAAACAATGCTTGGATTTCCATACATTTTGTGGGCCATTGGATCACACACGTAAAAAATTTACAGGCAAAATTTAAAATGTAATTAAATCCACCAATTGTACCCAACTTTAACATATTAAATATACTAATATATATACTCAAAATTAAATGCTATTTTTCATCCTGGTGAGATTCAACTTTGGATTGTTTTTGGGTGAGTATAAAAGAATCCAAATAATTTAAGCACTATAATATACGAATTAGGAAATCTATTGATCTAATTCAAAACTCTTCCATGGTTATAGTTTATAGACTACATGTAAGTCTATTGATCCAATATAAAGCATGTTTATGATCATTTCTAAAATTTTATACATTTATCAACTTTTATCAGATAGATATATTTTTATCAGCCATTATAATTTTTCATCCCTACAAAGTTTTTAAAGACTAGCAAAGCTTTTCCATTCATGCAATGTTTTTTCTAAGATTGAAATTGTTTTCTAAGAAATTGTGAGGATTTTCTATCCTATAATGTTTTTATAAACCTACGATGCATTTACATAAATGTAACATTTGTTTTTTTCTTATCTTTGATGTATTTAATCTATGCAATGTTTTTATAGTCTTGTGATGATTTTCTATCATTGCAACAATTTTCTAACACATGATGCTTATCTAAATTTTGATGCTTCTCTAATCTCACGATGCATTTCTATATGAAGAGATACTTTTCTAATACACTGTAATGTTTTTATAGAAGACCAATGGCTTTTAAATCATACAATGTTGTTATAGGCAAGATTTGATTTAAATGTTTAGAAATAATTTTACAAACATGCAAATATTTTACAAGTATGTGACATTTATCTAATAATTCAGCCCTCACAATAACAAAAAAAAGTCTCTTTTGTAGAAGAGTGATGGATTTTAAAGCATATAATGTTGTTATAGGCAAGCTTTGATTTTAATGTTTAAAAATTCTTTTACAAACATGTGAATATGTTACAAGTATGTGATGTCACTCTAATAATTCAACTCTCATAGTAACACAAAAACTTTGCTTGCAATAAAATGGTAGGTAACTGGGAAAGCTCAAGAAAGAGGAGAAGTCTAACACATTTCAAAATACAAAGTATTTAAATCTTATTTTGATAAACCATCAATGTAAGTTAATCCATCTCCACCATTGTATGAGTATGATGATGACATTTGAATTGAAACTCAAAATGAGTTAAATAATAATTTAATAACAGACACTATTAGTGATGATAGTAATGAATGTCTTCACTTGAAGATGTGTCATTTAATGAGTGTGAATTTGCATCACTTGAAGGATTAAAATTTAAATCTACTTCTGGGATGCCTATATCTAATAGATTAAATGCTGGAAGTATAAATTTTGGTAATCAAGGAAGTTTCACCACAATAAATACTCTAGTGACACTGAATTATACTAGAAATAGAAAATAAATAAAATGGGACTTGGGAAGGAATTCCAAGTTAGAGTGACTATCTAAGTTTCCATTAATTGAACCAATTGAAAATGAAAATAAAAAATAAGCTCCCAAGAAGTTAAAATACACAATTTGTAGCTGAAAATTCATAGGGAAAAGATAATACAACTCAAATTAGATACTATTGAGAAGCCTGTAGGAAAGGTATATGAAAATAATAATAAAAATGGAGTTATGAAGCATGTTTCTAGATGGAAAATTATGGATGATAGTTTTCATATTAGGAAATACAAATCATATGAGGAACACATTATGACTCAAATAATACTTGTTGAAAATAGAGGAACAATTGTATTTCAATTTGAAAGGATCATTCAAAATAATTGTTGATGACTTAAAATTGCACTTGATTTTAATCAACAACAATGGGAAGTTTCAAGCTGTGGGATGATGCAGCTTGAAACAATCTCCAAATTTTAGAGAAGCTGGTCTCTTCTTTTGTATCAGGTATTGGAGAAAAGGGATAGGAGACTAAACAAAAATGCAAAATGCAAGAATTAAAACCTAACTATGGCGATGCGCCTGAGTGTAATCCTAATCCTAACCTAAGCACAGAGTGACTATTATAGGATTCTATTACATTTAAGAGCAGATAAGTGCATGATCAATGTAAAAGATTGGAATAACAAAAATAGAGGCTCAAAACTAGGGAGTCTTTTGCTGAGATATAGGAATTGTCAACAAAGGCATAGTGTTCTATCTTCTTAATAGAATCCTCCAATGACATAAGAGGCACAGAAGTCACACATAGTTATGTAGAGCTCCAGATTCCAAAAAATGAGACAAAAGAAAATAACATTTCCAATCACAACACTAGAAAATCTACAGCATAGACTACTATGTAAATGACACAGATAACACCAACCAAGGCATGGAGCTTAAATTTCCTTAATTCATCCAGCCACATAAAGGGCACAAAAACATGCACAATTCTATCAACCTTATAACTTCAGGAAATCAAGACAAGAGCAAATGATATTACTGATCAAAATTACAAAAAATCTAAGACTATAGAATTCCCCCCTTTTTTAGATTTTACAATTTTGCTTATATAGCTTCGGATGCTTCCTTGATCATCCCCTTTCCCGTGCAATTTCACTCCATCCTTAACTTTGTAGGAGACAAAACGGATGGCGCATTCAATGCCTTGGATGCATTCTAGTCTTATCAAGAACTGCCCTTACTACGTCATGGCAATCCATGTCTAGTACCTTTCTTTGCACCTGAAATTCCTCATTCCATCACCTCTTTGGCCACTCAACTATCTACTCTGTCTCCACTATTAGGGGACGAATAGACGGCACCTTTAATACTCGTAAGCCCCAAAAATCTACCTGGTGCATTGTTCTATCTACCAGGAATAACTTCTACCTATTTTCCCTCACTCTCTGCTATAGCAAATAGGCAGACACGAGGACACTTAGTCAATCTATGACATTTCTCTCCTTTTGATCTAGAAAGCACCAAAGGATGATACTTGGCCACTTTCACTTTCTTTATATTCTGTTGAGGAATGCTCTGCCTTCAACACCTACCACAGTCCACTTCCTTGATACTTTGTAACTTTACTAAAACATAACTCAGTGTGTTCTTTGCCTTGGAAATCCTTAAGAAAGGATGGATGCACGTGGCAGTCTTCACTTGTTGACACTTGGCGCTTCATTGATACTTTGAAATATCATCTAAGACCCACCACAATCTTCATTCAGTGATTAGGTTCGAAGGTGATCTCTCAAAAGTTGATACGTGGTGACCTCTGTTGCTTCTGGGAAGATATGTGGCATCTTTCGCTTCTCCTGCTGGGGGTATGTGGTGCCTTCCACTTTCTTTAGGGATGGAATAGAAAGGGACCTAGAAGGTGACACTTGGCAGCCTCCGTTGTACTTTGATATTTAGCAAAATGAATGATGCCTTTATGCGTTGAATGGAAAGCATTAGACCCAGGCATTGAAACAAAGGCTCTCGACAATCAAGTGGTGGCTTCCATTACTTCTTCAAAAGGGTAATTTAGGGCCTCCACAACTACCACCTGGCGCTTTCTATTTTTTCTGTTGCTTAGCTCATCAAAGGTCTTTGTCAAAATAGAAAACATGGGTGCCTCTATGATACGCGGGTGCTGACATGTGGTGCATTTCGCTTAACTACTACTGGGTACGTGGCATGATTCGTGGTTCTCTAGAAAGCCAAAACAAAGTCCTTAAAAGTCACCAGCTGTCCATCTTTGTCTCCCAAAAAATGACACTTGGCCGCTTCCGCTTGAATCCAATACTTAGGCCAAAATTGAAATGGAAAGAACAAAAGGGGCAAAAAGGGACCGTGCTCTGAGGATGACACTTGGCAGCTTGTGCTACACTTCGACACTTAGGTAAAAATGAACCCGCCCTCTACTCCAAAACTCTGTGGCTTCATCCGAGATGTGAAGGAACCAAAATTTAGTGCTTGAACCAAAAAATAAATTAAATATAGTGTAGAGTAGGAAATTACTCTACAGTTATTGGCAACCATTAGGGCTTTTGAGCCTGCTCAAAAAGAATCTGACTCCCACTCGATCAAAATTTCAAAATTTATAGCTTCAAAAGAGCTATCTAAAAGATAGACCAGTCATGGTCAGATAATCCTTGCTTGCTCTGTAACTCATCAAAAGCCAGGTCCAAGCTAATGAGATCCTTATGCGAGAAGGTTTGCTGGATCTGGGCAGTGGCTTTCAACTTGGATTCTAGCCAAAAAATGGGAATCAAAATAGTCTCAACCTCTAGTGCTGAGGAATCATCCTGCAAGCTCTAGAAAACTATCTGGTCCCTTTGTTTAGCCAGTAGCAATGGTTGGAGTTAATCAGCCATCAGGACCATCCTTACATCTGGAAATGGGGAAGGCAAGCCTAGTTACACCAAATCTTCAATATGTTGCCTCATCTCACCGATGCCTTCCTTCATGACATCAAGGTAGCTTCTGCAACTGTTGGTTGCAACATTTTGATTGAGCTCTTTATTGATCCATTTCATGACAGCCATTTTGGCAGGGATCCCCACGACTACCAATATCGCATCCCTTGAGCTATAGAGCTTTTCCAATAATGAATGAGAGTCTACGACTCTTTGGGAGATCATGGCCAGAGTGCTCTATACTAGATTTTCTACCCTTTTGCATAGTTGTGTGTGTTGTGTAGGAAGGTGAAAACTGGCATGAGCTGGATAATCTTAGAAGAGATCCTTGCCCACACCAACTCGTAGAGTGCCTTCACTATCTGTGAGACTCTACCTCCTCTAGGTCTATTGGCCAGCTCGATTACCAATTGCACTACCCTCTGCTACTTTGCCTAGAACTGGGCTTGAAAAGCTGCAACCTTATTCTATTCTTTTAGCAGCCCTTACTATGATTGAGTAACCTGTAGTTGGGGTCCTTTGACTCTTCCCTGAAATGTTGCATTTTCTCACCTTAGAGTTGTAGTTACATCTTTTGCAAGCACAAGCTCTGCCTTTAATGAATCATTTTGGGCTTGAATTGCCTGTTGAGTCTGGAGGGAAATAGTATCTTGCAACTACTTCTGCAGACTAGCTATCTCATTGTCTTTCCCATTTATTTGTTTGGCCAAACTATTATAGTTTGCCTTCTCCTGGGCCAAATCAGCCTCCATCTTCTATAGTCTCCTTGATTTCTTCAAGTAATCTTATGTGACCATAGAAGTGGATTCAATCAGTAGCTTGACTATGTCTTGAGGCCTGAACAGGGACATGTCAATGGCCACTGTGTTTATGGTGTACTCTTTCAGCTGCATTTATTCGCTCAACTTGGCAATGTTGGGTGACAAATTGGGTGACAAATGGGTCACCATCAGTTGCTGTTGGATGGGGTCAAATTGTGACCTCAAATGTGGAATAGTTGGCATGTTATTCTCCTTAATCCTCTTCTTCTCCAATCAGGCTTCTCTTGCCTTCCTAACGGCATCAGCCTGCATCTAGAAGGTGAAAGGGGATGCAATATGTCCCCCTAAGAAGGGAAATCCTTGTGGTAGGCCATATTGGAGAGCCATTGGCTAGCTAGGGGTGAGTTGTAGGGGCATCTTTCTGGGAATGGAGGGGAGAAATAGGGTAATGTTAAGACTTGAGGCATCAAGGATGGGGTGAATTGCGAAATAGGAATGGCAGTAATGGCGGGAGGTGTCATTTGGCTGGGTGGATGCACCACACCAGTAAGGTAAGGAATGGATTGAGAGGGAGGAGGGGGAGTAATTCCTACCTGAGGAGAAGTTGTAGTGCTCTACACTGGGTGTTGTGAAGGCTCTTCTTCCTCTTTTGGGTCCAATTAGAACTGCACCCTTCTTTTTTTGGGTGTCTCTACCTCTGACACCAATCGCATTTGTCTACTCTTTGCTTTTGTTGTTGCTGGTAGTGCTTACGGGGAACTAGGGACTTCAATTACACCCACTAATGTAGAAGCCTATGGTGGTGTGGATGCCACACTTCTTTGCTACTCTACGGTAGCTATGGCTTGTTTTGGAGCCTGTAGTGGTTGGCTTGGTCCTGCTCTAGCTGCTTCCTGCTCTGCCCTGAGTGTCAGCATTTGGCTTATGTCTGGGCTAGAAATAGGGGATGGATGCCATTCATCCCAAAGTTCTTCCCACCTTTCATCTGAGTCTATGCCCTCGAAGGTATGGGTGGTCTGGAAGATTTTTTGCCTATATTTCCAATAGGCTTCAATTTTATTTACGTCCTAACCATTGTTCCTCAGCATCCTTCTCAAGCCAGAGGTCATCCTGACCTTGGGATCATACTCCCTTTGTTTATCATAGAAGGTCTCCCATGGCCTATTCGATGGGAGAGGCAGATCTGTCAACTCGAAATAGAGACCAGGGGTGTCTTCCACAGGATTTTTCCTGGTTTCCCAATAGGGGCAGCTTTCATGCACGATCTTGGTTCCAATTCTATTTGTCCTCACTATGAAGGCTATGAAATCTGTTGGGTCATGAACCCACTTGTCTTTAATCAATAAGAAGCCCATGAAGGTCAACTTCCTTAGCAACGCGGTCTCAGCTTCTTTGGCCTCTAGGCTTACATTTCCTGCCATCCAAGGGAGATTATACAATCTCTTTTTCTTCTTTTTGGAGCCAAATTCATTGTCAACCATTGATACCTACCTGGTGATTTCCAAGAATGTTAACTGAGGAGTCAAAACTTTTGGTAGCAATACTGACTCCCCACAAAATCCATGGACCCTTAAGGTCGTGTGATGGGACCCAAAATAGTAATCACATGAGATGGGATAACTAACCAGGAGGTTCGTGACACTTGGGAATAACCTGTTTATAACAGGCTCAGGGCTAAGGCAATGGAGGACAGGGGTGACGAAAAATTCCTAGAAGTCATATGTGTCATTGGTTTTTGATAAAATATGTGTCCATGCAAACACAGGGATGGTTCTTCAGGGGTCAAAAGTTGGGTCGTATAGGTTTAGACTCATGAATTAGGAGAAGAGGTCAGGGTTATGGTGCAAAATGAGATGGAAAAAAAGGAAGAATACCTAAATATCCCCTTCAACCTGAATTGGGTCAGCTGCTCGACCATCGAGAAGGCGATGTGCTCAGAGACATCAAGATGGTACTCTTGCATCTTGTCAATTGTTTTTAGCCTGAAGAGAATGGCCATTTGCTCAGTGTATACCACCGTGTCATCCTTCATGTCGAAGATGAGAGCCATCATCGACAGTGCATCTTGGCTGGTGGGTGCAAACTAAGTCCTTAATGCTGGGAGCATGGGTACTATTGTGTTGCCATCAGCTATTTACAACTCAAACCTCAAAAACCTAGTCTGATTGTTGACATTTGCCCACATCCTTTACATCTTATCAATGGTGGGGAAGGTGGCAGAACCATCGTATTGTAGGGCAAGCATATTCCTGATGGCTGGTGGGGTGATCTACAGCATGAATGGGCCTTGCTGAATGGTGTAAGATTATGGGTTGAGCAAGGCCGTGCATAACTCAATTAGATTCAGGCATGGGTGCATAGCTAGAACAATGAATTGAGCCAGTTTTGAGGTCCAGATCCTCACCTCAAATGTTTCATATTGTCTTGCCCTAGCTCCTTACAAACACCTCTGGTACGCTCCTTCTCTAAGGTTCTTGCCACTGGCTCTTTGTATAATTGGGTCCATGATTCCATCTGCATAGTCCCTAACTTTGGATGGGTCACTGTTTTGGCTAACTCCCAAGGCTTTGGTTCTTGGGTAGCTTCTTGGTGGATGTGCGAGAGCTGTAGCGTATGATCTGCTTGCCAGCAATCTGTTTAGATATTCCAGTGCCCCTACTCCTTGTTGGGATGATGATGCTCCAGCCATTTTTATATCTCTTGTGTAATATATGATATGAACTTTGCTCAAGGTAAAAACACACTTGCTAAAACAATTTCACTATGCGCTAACAATTGCAATGAGTAAGATATTTTTTGCAGGAATGCTTGAGAGTTGTAAACTTTAAAATCTGCTAAGGGGGTATTTATGGGCCGATCAAGTCCCAAATGGCATTAATTTTGGGTGACTATTAGCAAATCCTACTCAATCTTTGAGAAATAGCAAGGTGGACATGTTATGCGGTGCAAGGTATCTTGAAAATCTCAAAAGATTTGGGAAAGCATTTATTGCAACAAAAATAAAGAATTAAAGAATTCCTAAGACACCAACTCTGCATTTAAAATGCTTATTTTAAAATAAAGCAGGAAAGCAAAAAACAAAAACAAAGCGATGTAGGAATGGAAACTACCTAACTATATTTATGACAAATCCTTACTTCCCTCCAGGATCAAAAATGAACTTTCCCATGTCTTCTTTATGACAAGTCAACTTGTGTTGCCATACCGGTGATTGCAATGGATATGTCATTGATGGAATGTTCACTGCACCAGCCACATGGGTCTGTCTACACTAGAACGAGTCTGAGCAAAACGTGTATTTGACACCTATGAACTCTTCTTATCCTTGAATGCCCATTGAATACTAGTTCTTCATGTTGTTAGGTGTCATCAAGAAATCATTGGCTATTGGTTCTTCACTCTATGCCTTTTGATATCCATTATATTTTGGCTCATCTTCTTTAGATTCTAGCTTTATTTCATCATCATGCTCCGTGATGATTGCATCCTCTTGAAAGGATGAATCTAAAAGCTGGCATGCTTCCTGCATACTCAGATGAGTGTCACAGTCATCTTCTCCATATCCTTCCTAAATGATAGTGTCACCTATCTCAATGGCTTGATCAAGGGAGTATCCATACTCCTCCATGTCTTCTTGCAAAGCGAGGAAGAAGTTAGAAATGATCTCTTCCTCATTTGAAGTTAAGGAAAAAGCTTGCGGCTTATCCTCTTGCTCATCAAAGGGGGTGCCTATGGTCATTTCTTCCTCATCTATACTTATGGAATCTTCTTGACTAGCCATGAATTGAGCGTACTCTTTTGCATACTCAGCTACTTCCTTCAAAATATACTCTTCTTCGAAAAAGGATGAAGAAGAAGGCTGTGATGGAAAACAAGAAGCCTCTTGAGGAAGGGTAGAAGGGTCTTGAGGGGAAGGTGAGAGTTTGGGGACCTCTTCCCTTGTTGTTGTCATAGACTCTGCATTATTGGGAAAATGATCCTGACAAGTCTGACCTTGTTCACAATTAGGGGTGACATCTGTTTGATATGGAATTTGTGGTGGTGGATATGAATTTTGGTAGACTTTGTAAGGCCAATTCTCATGAACACTTAGCCTCTCTTCTAGAAATTCAATCAATCCACAAACCTCCAGCATTTCATATGTAAGCTTTTGCCAATTTGCCTTTTCAATGGGGTCCCACTCACTTTTGATCAGGTCAATTGCTTCCCTCACTTGATAGATGACATGATAAGGAACCTCTTGGCCATATCCCCTTCTACTGTCAAGCTCTAATACATATTCTTAAAACCCATCAATGCTTTCTTGAAGGTGAAAATAAGACCAGGTTGGGCATGACATGTGGCATATTAGGGAGACTGATCATAAGATTGGTATAGCTCATAACCGTCTGCATCCTTGTTACTTGTCATAGTTCCAGTAGAAGCATGTTCTTGATTAAATATATAAGGAGAATAAGACTCATAGCTATGAGTAACAGAGTCATACATACAAAAAGGGATTTCTTGATGATACTGCTTGATCGGTTGATGACTCAAAGTCTTTGTTGGTGTTGATGAAAACCTCCAAAGGCTAATTGGCTGAAGAATACACCAAAATTTCTTCAACTCCTTGAAAGATCTATCCCACCAGGCATGCCAAAAACTATTGATGCCTTAAAATTATGCTTGATTTTAATCAACAACAATGGGAAGTTTCAAGTTGTGGGATGATGCGGCTTGAAACAACCTCTAGATTTTAGAGAAGATGGTCTCTTCTTTTGTATCGGGTATTGGAGAGAAGGGATAGGAGACTAAAAAAAAACACAAAATGTAGGAATTAAAACCTAACTATGGCGATGCGCCTGAGTGTAATCCTAATCTTAACCTGAGCATAGAGTGACTATTATAAGATTCTATTACATTTAAGAACAGACAAGTGCATGATCAATGTAAAATATTGGAATAACAAAAATAGAGGCTCAAAACTAGGGAGTCTTTTGCTGAGATACAAGAATTGTCAACAAAGGCATAGTGTTCTATCTTCTTAATAGAATCCTCCAATCACATAAGAGGGCCATAAGTCACACACAATTATGTAGAGCTTCAGATTCCAAAAAATGAGACAAAAGCAAATAACATTTCCAATCACAACACTAGAAAATCTACAACATAAACTACTATGTAAATGACACAGATAACACCAACCAAGGCATGGAGCTTAAATTTACTTAATTCATCCAGCCACATAAAGGGCATAGAAACATGCACGATTATATCAACCTTATAACTTTAGGAAATCAAGACAAGAGCAAATGATATTACTGATAAAAATTATAGAAAATATAAGACTACAGAATTCCCCCTTTTTTAGATTTTACAATTCTGCTTATATAGCTTTGGATGCTTCCTTGATCATCCCATTTCCCACACAATTTCACTCCATCCTTCACTTCATAGGAGACAAAATGGATGGTGCATTCAATGCCTTGGATGCATTCTGGTCTTATCGGGAACTGCCCTTACTGTGGCATGGCAATCCATGTCTAGTACCTTTCTTTGTGCCTGAAATTCCTTGTTCCATCACCTCTTTGGCCACTCAACTGTCTACTCTATCTCCACTATTAGGGGACAAATAGATAGTGCCTTAAATACTCATAAGCCCCAAAAATCTACTCAGTGCACTGTTCTATTTACCGAGAATAACTTTTGCCTATTTTCCCTCGCTCTCTACTACAATAGATAGGCAGACATGAGGACACTTAGTCAATCTATGACATTTCTCTCCTTTTGATCTAGAAAGCACCAAAGGATGACACTTAGCCACTTCTACTTTCTTTATATTCCATTGAGAAATGATCTACCTTTGACACCTGTCACATTCCACTTCCTTGATACTTTGTAGCTTTACTGAAACATAACTCAGTGCATTCTTTGCCTTGGAAATCCTTAAGAAAGGATGGATGCACGTGGCAGTCTTCACTCATTGACACTCGGCACTTCATCAGTACTTTGAAATATCATCTGGCACCCACCACAATCTTCATTCAGTAATTAGGTTCGAAGGTGATCTCTCAAAAATTGATACATGGTGACCTCCACTGCTTCTGGGAAGATACGTGGCATCTTTCACTTCTCCTGCTGGGGGTATGTGGTGCCTTCCACTTTCTTTAGGGATGGAGTAGAAAGGTACCTGTAAGGTGACACTTGGTAGCCTCCGCTGCACTTTGATACTTAGCAAAATGAATGATGCCTTTATGCGTTAGCTGGAAAGCATTAGACCCAGGCATTAAAACAAAGGCTCTCGACAATCGACACGTGGTGGCTTTCGCTGCTTCTTCAAAAGGGTAATTTAGGGCCTCCGCAACTGCCACCTGGCACTTTCCATTTTTTTTGTTGCTTATCTCATCAAAGGTCTTTGTCAAAATAGAAAACATGGGTGCCTCTATGATACGCGGGTGCTGACACGTGGTGCATTCCGCTTAACTGCTACTGGGTACGTGGCATGATCCATTGTTCTCTGGAAAGCCAAAACAAAGTCCTCAAAAGTCACCAGCTATCCATCTTCATCTCCCAAAAAATGACACTTCACCGCTTCCGCTTGAATCCAATACTTAGGACAAAATTGAAATGGAAAGAATAAAAGGGGCAAAAAGGGACCGTGCTCTGAGGACGACACTTGGCAGCTTCCGCTGCACTTCGACACTTAGGTAAAAATGAAGCCGTCCTCTACTCCAAAACTCTGCAGCTTCATCTGAGATGCGAAGGAACCAAAATTTCAGTGCTCAAACCAAAAAATAAATTAAATATGGTGTAGAGTAGGCAATTACTCTACAATAATCATTTAGGTAAAACAACTAAGCTAATTGTTACTTTTCACACTTTGAAAATAGGTTGTCCTTTAACATATTATTATGAATATAATACCATGCTCACTTTTCTTGGTGTCCCACACTTTCTTCATTATCATTAGATTGAAATAAAAAGCTAGGATTTGCTGAAATGCCTGACTATGGTAGAGGAAGAAGAGTATAAAGATAAAATTAAGCAAGCATAATGTGCCATTATCTATTTATGAGGTTGTAATTGCAGATAATATTTATTAGTTTTGTATGTATGCTTATACTATTGACAATGATGTGAGATAACTTCATTTACTCACTCTTCATAATATGACAACAAATTTTAATGTTAAAAACCTTTGTCAACTATTAACAAGCAGTTTGAACAAGATTATTGGCATGGAAGATTCTAGAATTGCAAGATGTTGTTATGTGTTGGGATAGATGGGGCATCTGTAATGCAAGGTCATAGAAATAGTATGTGTGTAAGACTCCAAATATAACATTTCTTATATATGATTTCCATTAATTGTATGTCTCATAGAATGAATATAACATAAAAAATAGGTAGAAAATTTAGGTATGTAACAAAATTTGAAGAACTTATTTTTGAGGTGTGTGATTATTTTTTTTATAGTCCTAAAAAGTTCATGGATTTACAAATATTTTTACAAGGTCTAATATATGGGCATAAAATATTAAAATATGTTGACATCAAATGGATATCATTGCATCAACTAATATGCGGCATGTACAATAAATATTCATCCTTATTGGGAGTAATGTGGAAACATCACATGGAAGTGGACAAGGCTCAATATTTGATATGTCATTTAAATAATATAGAGACATTTATAAATTTGTTTATCCTCCTTCCCATGTTGGATTAAATGGATTGTTTAATTAAAAAATCCCAAGAGAGAAGTGCATATATTGTTGATTTCACAAGATTAAGAAGACATGTTTATCTGGCTATAAATAATTTTTATATGAATCCATTTACTACTTTTTTAGGTCCAAACTTTGAGAGTTGGAGAAATTTAATACATATTGTAAATCTAATAAAATTTATTAAATTCAATATATTTGGATAATTATGTGCATTTATATGTAGATATGAGATACCCATATATTGCTTTTGAAGACTAGTTGATGGTACATTGATGAGTGTCACAGGGAAAATATTTTATAATAGTTTATCATCAACGAGGAGAAGGTTAAGATAGATTTAAAAGTCCCTAATATCATAAATAAGGTATCATTTTATTATAGATGAATTGATCGATACGATGGCTACAGTAAATCCCACCTATTGGAATATTTCCTAAAATCTACTTCCTTTATAGAAATATTACCATAAAAATTTGACTATTTTGATTAATTTTTTTTGTAAAACTATTAATATCAATGGAATACAAATTCCTTGTACATGAAACAATAATATGTTAAGTGACCAATCTAAAAAATTTCCCATTATAGTGCTTGATCAATTCAAATTATTGAATGATGCCTTATAGTGTGGACCATAATTCAACGATTTAAAAAATAGGTTTTAGAAAAAAATTATAAGAAGATTTAAGTGAGTTTTTTCATTGGATAATATATTTTAAACAATGATTTTGGGTTCAATTGAATATGAGAGTGTTTTTGGTACCTTTTCATTTATAAAGTCCAAATTATAAACTAAGCTTGACATAAAAATTGGATAATTGTTTGACACTTACACATCATATTATGTTGTGAGTAAATTCCATTATGTTAAGTCTTTTTTAATATGGAAGTCTATTACTAAAATGAGAGGGGTTAATAACAATTATACCAACATTATAGATGACCTTGTTGAAAAAGGGATGAAAATATTGCACCAATTAAATGTCAAGTAAGTCAAATAAATGGTGAAAATTTTAAAATAAATATTCAAAGAATAGAAAATTGGCATATTTCTTTGAATTTATATTGGTGATGTTGTATTAAATTTTTTTTTAAATACTATTTCTAATTTTTATGTTCATTCAGTTACAAATTTTCATGAATTAATATTCAATTTTAAGAAAATAAATTATATATACAATAAACATCTTTGAAAATATAAATAAATCATATTCATGAAAAAGTAGTGCATTGTGATTTTTTTATAGGCTCTATATTTTAAATAAATAAGAAATTACATTTAAAATATTTTGTACAATGTGGTGCTTACATGTATAATTTATAATTATAGTTATTGTACAGTAGACGAACAAGACATCTCCATTAGTAACATCCCAATATTTTATAGCATCATGGATCCCGCTATTAACATTCCTCACTTAAAATAAAAGATTGTTCACTTCCTTGATTATGAGTACATTAGTGCATTAGAGTTATTTTTGTGAATTTTCTTATGAATTCAACATCAATGATAAGGTTATAAAACCTCTCTTGATGGTATTTGATCATCAACCCCAATGCCTTGTTTTTTCATCCTTAAACCAATTGATTTGTAAACATATATTGGAGCTTAACCTCTTCCTTAATTAATTTTTCCAAAATTAGAGAGGTTTGTTTCCATTATACATTATAGAGTTGTTCATTGGAAATTTGAATTGAATATTGTTAATGGAATCATACTCCCCCAAGTAGGCTAAAACCCAATTATAAAATTGCCTTCATGTCCTTTCGACTTCCCAATCTTAAGCCTTTATTTTTGTCATATTTTTCTCTACATTTTTGAATCCTTATTGAAGGTATTATGTTAACTATGTATCCTATGATTTAGACCCTCCATATTCCTTCAATTCAATATATTTTTTGGTAAGTTATTTTACCAATGTACTCAATCTGACTGGGTCAAAGATTCCTTGCAAGATACCAACCTCTTGTAGTATTTCATGAGCTTTATTTTTAGATTTTTTTGTAATTTTTTTTGCAATATCTATAAAATATAGATATTCACAATACACTTCTAAGCTCCAAGTCAGAGCACCAACTAATTTATCCTCACTAAAGAAAACTTGAGGTAGAATAGTTAATGTTTCAAGCAAAGTCAAAGATTACAAAGTTATTGAAATTAATCTAGATGTGCCCATTAAAAATTTAAAAAAAAAATTATTTGTAGATATATGGAATGGTCACATATATTTATTCTTATTTGGACCACTTATTAGTATAATATACCTATAAAATTATTTAAGATTGGTATTCATATTATCTTTAACTTCTCATTCATTTTTCTCTACCTTAGTGCCCTCTGGACTTGGATAATTTGCACTTACATTTTATTCCATCCCATCTTGGGCTTCCTTATTTTTCAAATTTTACAATACTATCATTTTCCTTTTTTCAAATGTTTTCCATATCCACCACATCAAGCTCCCTAGTGGAAGTAGGGTTAACACTTTCTTGGTTATGAAAAGAATCATTAGTGCCATCCACATGTTATGTTTCCTGAGTAGTTTTATGAGGTGGATTATTTCTTAAGTATTCATTTGGATTCTCAACTCCTATAAAATTGAAATTTATTATTTGATATTATATAAATGGGATTTATTTTATCATGTATTTCATCATTTTCACCACATATTTGACCATTATATCCCTATAAAGGTATAATGGAATGATTTTCATTGGATGAATTGGATATAACCTGATATTGTGTAACAAAGTTAAGGTATTCACCCCAACATCATCTCATAATTCTTCACTACTATCCATAATATTAAGAGATAGTCTTCTCCTTACATATATCTAGGTAAGATTTTCATTTAATTTTATAGGTTTCATAGAGCCCATGTAACTACATTTACCATTTGGATATCACATTTCTTTCTTTCTATCAAGATATAAACTATATGTTTATTGTCTCTCCTCTTTAACACCCTCCTTTTCTCATCTTGTATACTTACCTATTGTAATTAGGAAATTCTTATAAATTAATTAATGGGAACACTAGAATGGATTCATCGATAGATTGGTCCCAAGTAGAAGGGCCTTCTTGGGATTGAGAAGTACTCACCACCTACATTTTTCAAGATGTAACTCTAATAATTCTCAACAATTATAGAGTCTAAGGCCTCTCAATAGATGTCATGCCATATTTTAATGAATGTTTAGAACATTCATCCATATGAAGTAGGTTCCTCTAATTCATTTATTTTCCTACCCCCCACAATCAATGGAGTATCCTTTCAAACTAATTATACTTTCTCCTTGGGAAAGACATACAATAATTTAGAATAGTTATTCTTGAAATGTTGATTTCTAAAAGATCAAACTTTCTTTTTTGCACTTGGGCCTTTCTAAATTTTCCCTTTTCTTACTTTCCTTGAATTTTTTACCTCAACCCCTTCTTTGTGCCTCTTAGAATTCTTTGTTTCCATTGGGCCCTCTTATCTTTCATCTTTTTTTCCTTTCCTTGCATTTTATTCCTTGATTACTTTTTTTTTGCCTCTTAAAAGTATTTTTTGCAATTTTCAATTTTATTTAATTTCATTCTCTCTTCCTTCCATTGTAGTTTCTTCCTCTCCCTTGGTTTGCGCCTCTTAGAAGTCTTTGTTTGAATTGGACCTTCTTAAATTTCCTTCTCTCTTTATTTCCTTGAAGTTCCTTCCTTGCAACCTTGTTTTATGCTTCCTAGAGGTATTTACTTCCTTGTACCCTCTTTTATTTACTTTCTTATTTTCTTCCATAGCCCTTTCTACCTTAGGATATTTTTTATAAGGTGGGTCTACCTTTAACCCATAAAGATTACCATTTTTCCATGCTAATTGTTTCAACATCAAATCCTCATCAAGTATAAATGATAATGCAATTGGGTCCTCTACTGTATGTTCTTTATATACATGTAAGTTTTATCCCCCATCCATGTTGCATGCATAAAGGTGAATATTGATCAATAAAAATCTATAGAACCCTAAGATTTTCCACAAATTAAATCCCTTGATAATAATAGGTAAAGCATTAATTTAGTTTGTGCCCTCTTATAATCCACATATTTTTTTCTCCTCAAAAAAGGAAGACTCTTTGAATACATCTTTATAATTGGATAAAAGGCTCATTATTACAACTAAGTTCTTATAGTAAACAAATAAAATGATAACCAAAAAAAGTATACTATAATTTTCTATAAGAACATATTTAAAAAATTATTTCTCTAGATTTTAGTATTTCTGTAGCAAATTATTTTGGATAGATTGTTTTGGTATCTAAGATCACCATATGATGTGCTATAGTGATCAATCTTATTGGTACTCCTTTCAATCCTTGGTTGTGCCAAAAAAAATCTCTTGTATGCTTGGAAATCTTTCTTACACTGGTATCCTTAATGTAACATGATAAAACTTCTCTCACCCCTATCTCCCATTCATATATTTTCTTAAATTATTGTATGGTGGGTGCTAAGATCTTTACATGATAGTGATAGATATTCTCCCCTTAATTTAGAAAAAAAATAACTTTAATTATGGTTTCAATACTAATAGGAATGACAAGATTATTGTTAAGATAAATCTTATCATCTATTATTCTAAATAGGATCAATTTTACAAATTCATTCATAATCCTAAAGAATGGAAAGTTAAACAACTTCATCCATTGGATCTTATCCATTCCTTTGTATTAATTTTTTAACACCCACTTATTTGCATTATTAGGGTCTTGTATTATCCAGAAATATATATACATAAATGGAATACAATCATTGGCCTATACAACTATCATGGATGCTTCTATCCCAAATGCTCATTTTTATTCATTGCCCATCTCCAATTATTCCATGTTGAATTGATCTCTCAACACTTCTAGGTGCTCCTTATAATATCGAAAATTTTACATCTTTTTTACTAAGGAATCCAATTTCTCTATTTTCATTGATGCCATGTCCACAATTTTTAACTCTGATCCTAATTTATAAATTTAGCCTTCATTTTTTTTTTAAATATGGCTTTTTTATGTTCAGATCTAAAATATCCTTTGATGATATATGAAAATGAAAATTAAATCATTTTTTCCTTGTTTATTAGGCTATAATTTCTTGATTATTTCATCATTATCACACATTATATGTCAAAATGAGCATTTAGTTCTATTTACCATTGTACATACTACCTTTTTTCCATTTTTCATTACTAGACATTTTTTGTTTTGATTTTACATTTATGTAATATACTTATTTATACATAGCTTTTCCTCAATGTAGAGTGTTCTATTTCATGGTGGTATTTTTTAATTTAATTACACCTATATTTTATTTGTTATTATAATGTATTTATTGCCATGTAAAGTTCTAATTCATGGTGGTTCTTTGTTTAGTGACTTCTAAGGAAAAACATCTTCCTCTCTACATAACGATTTTGAATGTAAATTCGATGTTTTTCGATGCAAATATGATTCTTTTGTATGATACAATGCTTTTGTATGTTGTGATGAATTTGTACGAAAATGTTATATTTTTATTTATTATGCAATGATTTTTTATGCCATGTGATTCATTATATGTAATGTGATGCTTGTGTAAGCCATGCAATGTTATTGTATGCTATGTGATATTATTGTAAGCAAGTGATAATTTTCAAATATTATGATGCTTATTAGACCATATGCTAATTTTCCAATCTCTTAATGTTTTTAATGATAGAATAACCATAAATATATTAAAATTTTGAAAAAAGTAACAACATATTCAAATCAGATAATATTAAAATATTACAAAATGACAAATATTAAAAATTACAATATCATAGGTGTTGCATAGATGGCCTCTACCTCCAATGACTATCCTAGAAAGCTTATTTATTTTTTCAAGGTGAAAATGGTAGCATTTTTCTTTATTGATGTCGAGTGAGATTCTTGAGAAAATATGGGAGGCAAAAAACCAAAACTCTACTCAGCATATTTACTCACACTACCTTTCACAACAAAGGTGAGTAAAACCAAATGCTCTAGGATGCTCTAGGTCTATGGTCTAGAATTATTCATGCCTCTAGAATAATAAAAGAAATTCTTTGTATGACCTATTCTGATAATGAAGGATTGAAGGCTCTGAATCTCTCTCCAGGCCAAGGAATAATATTGAAACACATTCTCGGTATGCTTTCCATTACAGTGATTTTAATTTGAATTCATAACATTATAACGATGCATTTAAATATAATTTTTACGCAGTCAACATACTTATCCATTCATGATAGGTGTGAGTGGTACTTATCTAAAAAAATAAGAAATATTTTCATATTTCCCTTGAAAGCTAAATTTTTACTTTCAACTCTATTCTCCATTATTCAAAACATATTGCAGGCTTATTGTCTAATAGAAATGACACCTCATTGTAGCAATAGCACTCACACTTGAATAAATTATGATAATTTTTTCATTAAGCTATTAAGTTATAAATATAATAGACCCCTAAATTCTAAACTTGAAAGAATATTTGAAATTTGATAAAATATTTTATTAAATTATAAAATTTAAGTAATATTTACCTTTACATCCACAACAAATTTTTGAGTTTTTTCACTATCACCACCATCACGAAGGTTAATATTTATATATTCATCACCCATGAGAGTACTATTCCAAAAATATTTCCTGCCAATTCTATATAAAAAAATTGTGGTGTCCTTGAAATTTTACTTGCTTGACATTATACAGCCAAGAAGAAATTGATTTAAGGTTAGAAAACATTTCATTTTACATCAAAGAAGAAATTATTTTAAGATAAATAAACCAATCACTAATTTTGAAACCGATAATCTCCAATAATTGTTTTAATACCCTAACCATAGATGAGGGTGATGTATATATTCCTTCAAATTGCTCTCGACACATACATTATGAAGTTGTGCCTTTAAAGCTCTATAAACTTTGACAAGAATAAATAATATTTTATTTGAAGCTAGATAAAAATTTATATAGAAAATTACATTATTGTTATGGATGGTTTTTGTGAGGAATAAAATTTATTTGGGATTTTAAAAGTTCTTAAATGGGGGTGGTGCAAGGAAAGGGGGTTCAATGAGGAAAGGGGGTTCAACGAGGAGAGAAGGTAAGTAGAATAATTAGTGTTCAAATGAGAAAGAGGTAGGATGAGTAGAATTTGAGAAAAAGAGAATAATTTGTTTAAAGTTTAAAGAGAGAAAATAAAGTATAAAGAGGGAGAGCGAAGAGGGAGGGAATTACAAATTAAAGGAAATATCAACATAAAAATGGGAGAAGATGGGAACATATGGAAAAAGAAAAGATAAGTCTAAAATATTAATAGAAGATAAATCACAAAAAAAAAATGTATCGTTCAAACAATAGGTTAAAATATAATAATATATCTTACTTTTCAATGAAAAATAATATTAAAAAAATCTTAACAAATCTTAATAAATTAATTTTTAAAACAAGAAAAACACAAACATCATAATAAAATTTATAAACTCAAAATTTTAATTTTATTTACTTTTTAACAATTAAAAATAAATTATAAATTCTCCTTATGAGACCTTTGATATTCCAATAGCCCCAAACAAACAAAAGTTATAAGGGCATAGTCTTATGATTTCAACCCAATATAAGCAAATAATGGATAAAATCCTCAAGGCCACATGAGAAAAAGAGGAAGAATATAAGAAAAAAATAGTTGGAGTCTCAAAAGAGAGCTAGAAACTATGAGGTTTGGAGGGGAAAAATAGAGACGAATGTACTAATCGCACATAAATTAATAGACCATTACTAATAATTATTGGAAATTCCTCTAGACAAGGAAAAATTAAAGAAGTAAACTAGTCAAAACAAGAAGTGAACCAATCATAAATAAGAAAAAAAAATTAAATGCATTGTAAATACCATGTGAGTTCATACAAGTGGCAATTTTTATTTATAGAATACGAGAATGTGGAAGATAAAAAAATAGGGTTAATATTTCAAACCCTATGAACACGTGTTTTGAACATGTTTCACCAAGTGACCATGATGCCCTCCATGCCTCTTAATTTCCCCTTCTTCCAATGTCATGATACCACAAATATCAAGGTTCATGCCTCCCATGCCTCATCAATGTCTTCCATGATGCTCTCCATGCCTCTTAATTTCCCCTTATTCTAATTCCATGATGAGGACAATTACAAACTTAATTCCAAAAATTAAATTAATCCTCAACCACACATCTCAATCTTGAGATGGATGGTTCAGGTTGATTCTAGACATTCTCAAAAAATCTATAAATAGGAGGCCTCACAACATCATTTCTAAGGATTAATTAGTGCAAAGTTATAATGTAGGACTGGTTCCAAAAGTTTCAAGAAACTAGTGTTACCATGCCAAATTGATTCCAAGCCAAGCCAAGCCATAAGCCGAAGGTGCCAAGGAGAAGAGGAGATATCCAAACCTCCTTTGATGAAGACTTCATGAGCACAAGTTGAGCAAGCCACCATAATAATCATTTTGGAGCATCCAAGGAAGGTAAAAGAGTTTTATTTTGCATTTTAGTTATGTGTTTCATTCATGATTGTTAACTAAGCTCTCCCTAGTGTCTAGGCCTAGAGATGTTATGCTATTAGTGTGTTTATTTCATCTTATTTTTATTTTGGAACTAACACCATACTAACCATCATCTCTTGAGTCAAATTACTAGATCACATAATGGCACACTCGGTGGGACTAGATGCATCCTACACATGAAAAAGACCATTTTACAACTTTAAAATATTTATTTGAGCCTTTAAAACTCTTAGAAATTGATTTTCTAACTTTATTTTACCATTTTTGGTTGCCACAATTTTTACACAGTAATTAACCTCAACAAGATATACCAACATTGGTCACTAATCAGCTGACATCAATTAGCATAATTGACATTGGCTAGATCTTGGTAGCCGAGTAACCGATGTCAATGGTAACAACCATAATCGGTCACTATTTTTTCCAAAAACATAGACCCGAGACCTCTTTTTCCAAAGTTTGTTGTTTCAAGCAAAAAAGGGATTCAAAGCTTGAGGATATGCTAACAATTTTTCTATAGGACCAAGTGAGATATTTTCTCAAAACATGTTTAAAACATGTTTGCATGCTTAAAATTTGATTAAGAACCTTGTTTTGGTGTTTAACAAAGAATTTAGATGTTTTTGGTGAATGTTTTCAAAGTTTTCAACTAAGACCAATGGGTCAAATGAACACCACCAAACATTTCATTTGGGTTTTAAAATTGAACACACTTGTCCATTTTTTATTTACAATAGTTGTTTGATCTAATTTTTGTTTAGCAAGAAGAGGAATGTTATGTGTATGCTCTTCCATTTGTCCCCTATAGGGAACCCTTGGAATGAAAAGAGTCATTCCTATTGCAAGTAGCCTAGTCCAAGGATTAGAAAGAAAGTTATCTAAAGCACTCGTCAAAGTTTGGGTGACCTTGAAAATGACCCTAAAGTCTTTCTACTTTCATTATTTATTCTTTTATGCATCTTGGCTTACAAGGGGGACTTCATCACCTCCCACAAGTTCTTTAGGGAAGCTTTGACCTAATGTTTCATCTCCTGACATTGACTTCATTTTTATCCTTTGGAGTTGCACACGGGACGTAGTGGCACTTTGGACATCGCACTACATTAAGTGAACAATAGGATGTAGTGCTTGAAAAAAGACTAGACATTTTTAAAACAAGACAAGTGATACAGACCTAAAATTTGTGCTTTTCTTTTGCATTATTTGGTGTGAAAGTCATTATGCAATTGATTCCCCTAGATCGTTCAAAAACTTGTTAGATTTTAGACAAATCCCCACTTGTCGTGGAACTATTGTTGGTGCAAGGTTCACCTTAAGGTCCATGTCATAGTACTATCATTTGAGAGAGGGGGGTGTAAAAACCATACTATATAATGCACATTTACTTTTGGATGAACACTTAAAATCCTCTCAAATGACATATATTGATAAATTCTAATAATACCAAGAAACCTTGTCAATTTAGGATCTAAGAGAGATTAATTAGTTGGTATTGTCCTATATTAAAGTCTTGTTTGGAGTCAAAACTTGGAGAAACCAAACACCTGATCCTCATTTTTATTTGAACAAAGAGGTGTTATGATGTCTGCATGAAATCATCAATTTACCTTGTTTAAAGTTCATCAAAATATTGAGAGTTGTATCATCCACTTTTGCATAGCTATGTTTCCCAATTGATTCTAGACCTTCACCAAAGTTGTTTAAGTCCTTCACTTGTAATCTAAATTTGAAATTACACCTTTATAAGTTCATAGGGTTGATGTGTTAAGTGGGTTTGCCATTTTCACTAAACTTGAGGGAACTTAGGTTTAATTTCCAATTTGGGTTGAAGGTCATTTAAAACTTATAATCATTATCCTCACTTGATAGACTTAAGCCATTTTGTGCTAAACACTTTCACTTTAAGTCTATAAACCACAACATTTTGAGTCAAGAAAGGTAGTGTTACGCTATCAAAATTGTGGAAAAATGTCTTTACCTTAGAGAGTCTTTGAAATAAACTTTTTTATCACACCTTTTGGGTAGTATAGCGTCATTACATTGCCCAAATCATTTCAAATATTATTTCATAGACCCTCTTACATAGAAGTCCAAAAAATTTCATACATTTTTTAGACCAATCCAAGTGTACTTTTGTGATCCTTTGTCTAAAACATAGTTATACTGCTCACCTTAGTCTAGATTGTTTGTCAAAAAGAACCAAGTTTTATACTATTATTTATGAAAAATTAAACTATTGCTATAGTGCCTTTTGTTTCATACCTTATACCTAGTTGATCAAGTTCATGACCAAGAATTGAATGCCTAGTGTTTATTAGAAGTGTTTCAAATTTGTTAGATTAAAACTTTCATCTATTTTTAAAAGTCTAGCTTTTGACGACATTTGGACAAGAGTCCTAACACATGCCTTGTTTGAGTCTAGCTTTTGATGTCGTGTTTGGCCAAAAGACCTAGCAACTTTTAAATTATTAGATTACACTAATTTGAAACACTTCAACCTTAGAGTTTATCATTTCAATTTTTTGATCCATTTACTTGCTTGTCTTTGTGTGAACAGTGAAATGTTAGATATTTTATGCTAGCTTGTTTCCTCACAAATCTTTGCATAAACCTTTCGATGCTTTTGACAAATCTAGACCAAGTTGAAGGCATCATTTGTTTTAGATTCTATCCTTTTTAGAGTGTGTATAACTCTTTGACTTTTTATCACAAAGCATTGACTATGGATCCCAACATGTATTCCTACACTCGTAGTGGACTCATGTACAATCTAGGGATTAGTAATGTAGTTGCATAGGAAGAAATGGTGGAAGACCCCTATGTAGATAATATTTCTTATGAGATAGATTCTTATCCCTCTTATAATACTCAATCAGGGGCCCAAAGCCAAGATCAATTAGCTAACTACTTGGTTAACAAACTGCCTTATTCAAAACAAGACCAAGAACAAACTATGCAATACCTAGCTATAATACCAACAGTGAATGAGCTAGTTCTTCAATAGTCATATTCTAATAATACAGCTTCCACATATGATTCATTTTTGTTTGAGTGATATTTGTTAGAGAACAAAGATGAGATTTTGGTTAGAGCCACAGAGGTAGGGGTCAAGTTTTTGACAAACTTCTCCCATGAAATTTTACCAAGTCTAATAAGAATGCCCCACAATATCATTTATGATCAACAGACCTCTTCTAGCAATCCTATGGCTCTAGTCCAAACAACGTATCAAGACCCTAATATATTCAATCAAGGCAAGAACATCATGGAAGATCACTTTAACCAAATGCAAATAGCATAGCAAACCTACCTAAATTTAGTATGTGATTTCAATCAAATGAACATGGTAAGTAAGCCTCTCATTGACCTAGACCTTCAATAGGAGTGTTGATAGAATTCATTGGACAAGAAAATTTGAGTTTTGACCCATTTGTACAAACCACTCCAGTAGATAAATTGATGCATATACTAGTTATTGAAGAAGTGTCTTTGGCCTCTACACTGAATACCAAGCCAAATGTAGTAGGTAATGTGCAAACAACATCCAATCTTGATCAAAGTGATATTAATGCACAAATAACTAGCCAACATGTGCCTATAGTTAATCCCATGAGTAGATCATCATACCAAGGAATAAGAGTTTCTACACCCCAACCTCAACCAACTACTTCCTTAAGTGTAAAACCTACATGACTAGATAATCAAACAATGGCTAATGTTACATCTCAATGATAGAATGTGTTGAATCTTACTCCCCCTCAACAAGTAGTGAGTAGTATTCCACAACAATAGACACAATCTAGTGCATCAACAGAACAGAGGATGAATACATTGCCACCTCAATTAGGGGTAACTAATTTTCCTCCTCACCAGGTAATGACAAATATACCTCTTCAATCGTAGACTAATAAGCCAGTTTAAAACCAAGCAATGACTAGTCAATAACATGCAAATATTGGTCAGTGATAAATGCTAAATTTGTAATCTAATTTCACTTCTTCATAGGGATTCATGCAATAAGGAGGTATCCATGTTTCTCAAGTACCTATTAGATAATCGATGGTTCAAAATGTGCCACAAATCTAGAGGTAAGGTCTTGGTCCACAAGCTCCCACTCAATATCAAGGTTTGGTTAGTTGACATCATGTTCATTTTCAACCACAACAGGGACAATATAATTATATCCCTTCATCCCAACCACAAAATCCTTCAAGTCAAACTTTTATTTCCAACCCAAACTAGAATATCACTTGGCCAAATGTGTAATTTCAAGTACATCCCAATCCATGTATACATATTCCTGGTCCTTTCCCTAACCAAGCCAATATACCTCAACAGGTGTCACCATCATATCCTAGTCAAAGTGTCCCACTTGTAATCTCCGAACCATTTACCCAAACCAATAGTCTCCCTCAAACCAATATCCCTTCCAATTTCATATCCCAAGAATTGTAATAGATGAAGGATGTGATTGATGCCATTTAGGTGGGGAAGTAGACTAAAAATTTCAAATTGGATGATGTGTGTTCCTATCCATTCAACATGGAGTATTTATATATACCATTTTGTCCATGATATGAACAACCCAAATTTGATACGTACAAATGGAAAGGTGACCCTAAGGCCCATTTGACCAAATTCTTTATCATATGTCAACTAGTGGCATATAGTGACATATACCTTTCACTGTTGTTTCCAAAGATCCTAGTTGGATAAACCTTGGAGTGGTTTTTAAAGTTGCCCAAGAATTTAGTAACAAACTTTGATGACCTTTTTGATAAATTTGTGTAGTATTTTTCAAATAATCTTGAGCATGAGTTTTCATTAGTGGACTTGACACTAGCAAAGCAAAAAGTTGGGGAGAGTTTTACAAGTTATTTACAATGATGGAGAGCCCTTACAAGCCATTTCACTTACAGTTTACTAGATAAACAATTAGCTGATGTGTATATCAAAAATTTGCATAGTGAGATAGCTCACCATCTGGAGTTACAATTTACACATACATTCAAAGAGATCATTGATAAAGGTTTTTTGATTGAACAGGTGCTCATTAATAAAAAAATTCATCAAAATTAATTCTACCAATCATAGAAATAGCCAACAACAACATCTTGTTCAAGTGCAAGCAATGCAACTAACATAAGCCAATAACCAAGAAAGACTGAAGCAATTCAACCAAAATAGGAATGTTGTGGGAAATGGAGTAACTAAATCCCATCATGTGCAAATTGTGCAAGCCTCATCTACACTACCTTTTTAGCTTACTCCTACCCAAAAACCTCTCCAACCAATGTTGCAAGCACAAAAACTAAAATCTGCACAAAAAATATAACAACCTTTACCATTGCAAACCCCTCTTCCTAAGAGAACCATTCCTACACATCATGTCTTTAGTGACCTAGGAGAGCCCATTGAATATATATTTTACAAGCTTGCTACCACTAATCTGATTAGTTAGCCTATACCAAAGCATTATTCGTAAGGCATTCCTTACCTTGATTGGTACTGTGAAAATGAATTTTGTGACTATTATCAAGTTAATGGGAATAATTTATGAAGACATGTTTAAATCAAGCATTTAATTAAAAATATGTTGGAGAATGGGGAGATAACATTGGATAATTGTGCTTCCACTTCTAATCAAACTCTTGGGATTTATCAAAACCTTTTTCGTCGACATAACAATCAGCAATAGTAAAATAATTAGCAACAACAATAATAGCTAGTGTAAAAATAAAATCAATAGTATCAAAATCAAAGGCTAAACCAGTAGAATCAACAAAATTAGTAGTAGAATCCACAATAAAAAAACAATAGACAAAACCAAGGTCAGAATGATAACAACCAACAAACCTACCATGCAGTGGCACATGACTACAACAAATTTGTAGGTCATATTATAGGAGGTAGCATTAATACCATCTCCATTAATCTTAGACCAAACACTAATTAGCCTAGACCATTGCTAAACAATATTATCCAGCTGAATTACATGGATAATCTTTCTTTGACTTGGGAGTGTATATAGGCAAACCAACAAACTAGGACTTCCACTTTTGGATCTTATAGTAAGAACTTGTTCTTGCCACGTGACCACATGCAAGTGTACTGATAATTGAGACTTGTCCTATCTGGTCCCACATCATTTCCAACAATGGTTAGAAATAATGGTCTAGTATTTAATCTTAATTGTGTAATCACAACTTAGAGGTCAAAGATTACTATCCCAAGCCCACAACCATCTGCCACTTTGCTTGTCATCCAACCAACCATTCAACCTCAAAATAAACCATTCACTACTAACCAAGACAAGAAGTTTGATATTGTGGAATAATTGTAGAAGACACTAGCACAAATTTCTATTTTAGATTTTCTATAAATGTCAATAATCTAAAAGAACATCTTTAATGAGTTTTTTACCCAATCCACTATTGCTAGTGACATATCCCTTGATAAATTTCAAGCTTTGGTTGGACACCTAGCTCTATCCCAACAAGTCACATTCAACCAAAGTGATATGTCTTCCCTTGGCCTACTCCATAATAATCCAATATACATAGAAGTTTATATAATATGGCATAAAGTGAAACATGTCCTTATAGACAATGGATCTAGCCTCAACATAGTGTCCCTAAAGCTCATCAAGCTTCTTGGGTACACAATGATAGATCTCCATCCAAAGACAATAACTATCAAGCTTATGATAATTAAGAAAGAGAATCACAAGGCACCATTAGTTTACCAGTTCCATGATACACTTTACCATGTGCTTGATATTGAGTTATCATACAATATACTTCCAGGTAGGCCTTGGTTACATGATAGTCATGCAGTCCTGTCAACACTACACCAATGTATCAAGTTTTCCCACTCAGGGATGGAAGTGAATTTCTAGGAGATTTACACCCATATGAACACTACAAGCATCTTAAGGCTGAATTTAAAATCTATAATTATCAGTATGGTATGAATGTAAGTTTCAAGCAGGATAAAGCAAAGGCTATACTTATTGATCCTTCACTAGATAATTTCATAGATCCTAATGCCTTGGATTCCCTTTCCCACATGCTACCTCTTGAAGCTTCCAATCATTTCACCATTTTAGATAATGGATTGAGAGAATATGTGACCCATGATACATTTCATATTGCCAATCTTTCTCAGAATCTGAAAACCTTTGGGCAACCTGAAGTCACCCCACATAGGCATTGGCAACAAAAGAGCAAAGATAAGGGACCTATCACATTTGTACCATCATATAGCATAGAACCTAACCCTCTTGAAGTAGATGAATCATGGTTATACAATGACAACTAGGCTAATTATTAAAAAAGTGCAAAGTATCTTATTCCCAATAGGATCATGGAGCATCACAAATATGAAGGAAGAGGCCTCAAATTGAATCAGCAAGGAACCATTGAGCCAATTTCTATGACCAAGTATGAAACACCTTATGGACTTAGATTTAAACTGCTTGGGGCTGACCCCACATATTTTATTCAAACTCCATCATCAATGACTAGTGATGATGATACTGATAGCAAAGTAGAGTCTAATCCTAGCCTCACCTTTAATGACGTAGTTGAAACCAATCTATTTGATAGCAAATCCATTTGTACCCTTACCCTGACCATTCATCACAACCCATTACCATTATATATCCCTAACTGATAGATTGGGACCAATAAGAATCTAGTCTGTCAATTGATGAGTTCTAGGATGATGAGGCATTTTATGATTTCTTAGGCCTTAGAGACAACATTCCATTGGGAGATCACAAATCAGGATTCTCAATCACATTGGATCCTACAGCCTATTTTGGAGAGTGAGTGAACACCCTTATCCAAAAACAAATAAGTAAAACATTGAGGTCCTAAAGTGAAAACATCTTTGAGGCACTTTTTGACCAAGAAAAAAGTAGAGATAAAGGCCAATCTAGTGGTGAAAACCTGTTTCATGTGCTATTAGATGGGGGTGTTCATTCTTTTTCAAATTTAGATCAAGAGACCACCAATAATGAACTTGCCTACAGATCTGAGTTTAGATTTGAGAAACAACATGCATTTGATCAAATTCTTCAATAATTTTTTACTATTTTTATCACATGACCAGATCTCCCATTTGGGAACTCAGATTCATCATGCTTAGGAAAAGTTGAAGAGCAAGTCCTAACAGAGGATCTTGACATAGTTCAATAGTTCAAGTCATTACCTACTATCCAAGAAGATGGTTCGACCCTTCTAGTCAAAGATATAATAGAGGTAAACATTAGGACTTCATCAAACCTAAAATGGATAAAATTAGGTGTGTCCTTCACTAAGAAATAATGTGATGTCTTTATAGCTCTGTTGAGAGAATTTGTAGATATCTTTGCATGGACTTATTTTGACATATTAGTTTTAGACTCCACTTTGGTTTTGCACCACCTTGTGGTTAATCTTGACACCAAATCAGTCAAACAAAAGCTACGTAAGATGTATCCTCACATTATTGTATTGTTAAAGAAAGAATTGCAAAAACTCTTAGAAGTAAGATGTATTAACTCTATTGACTACTTAGAATGGATCTCTAATGTAGTACCTATTAACAAAAATCCTTAAGGGATTAAAATTTATACAAATTTTTTATACATCAACAAATATTGTCTTAAAGATGATTTTCCATTGCCTAATATCGACATGATTTTTGACTCCAAGGTAGGTTATGAAATTCTTTCACTCATGGATGGCTTCTTAGGATATAATTAGATCTGAATCATGCCAAAAGATCAACATAAAATAGCATTCACCACTCCATGGGGAACCTTTTATTATCAGGTAATGCCATTTAGCCTTAAGAATGTTGGAGCCACATGTCAAAGGGCCATGACTATCGTATTCCATAATACGATACATGATATTATTGAAGACTATGTCGATGACATATTGGGAAAATCCAAAACTAGGGTGGACCACCTAGTAGTGCTACGTAAGATATTTGAAAGACTATAAGAGTACAAAGTCAAACTCAATCCAAAGAAATGTGTGTTTGGTGTAACTTTAGGAAAATTACTTGGATTCATCATATCTCATAGAGGTATTGAATTTGATCCAGCTAAATTCCATGTTATAACTAAGATGCCATCACTAACCAATTTAAATCAACTCCATAGTTTACAAGGTAAGATCCAATCAATCTGATGCTTCATCTCTCAGTTAGCAGAAAAGTGCCATCCATTTATGCACCTTTTAAAGAAAGGAGTTGAATTTCACTAGGATGATCATTGCCAAATAGATTTTCAACAACTCAAAGATTATCTTGTCAACCTACCTATTTTATTACCTCCTATGCCAGGAGAGCCATTCTTGTTATACCTATCCACTACCTATCATGCCTTGAGGGCACTCTTGGCTCAACATGATGATAATGGAAAAGATCATGTTGTATATTACTTAAGTCGTACCTTGGTTACATATGAACATAACTATGTGCTTATTGAAAAATCTTGTCTATCCATGATTTTTGTAGTTAAAAAACTATGCCATTACATGTTAAATAATAAAAACATGGTCATTTCAAAAGTAGATCCACTCAAGTATCTACTATCTAAAATAGCTTTACAAGGTAGAATGGCTAAATGGATCATGATTTTTTGTGATTTTAACATAGAGTATGTCAATCAAAAAGCAATCAAGGGACAAGTTCTTAAAGATAAACTTGCTGAAACACCTCTCATAGACACATAACAACTCAAGTTTCAATTTCTTGATGAATCCATCATGATCATTATTGATACACCCCTTGAAGAGTAGCCCTAGAAGATGTACTTTGATGTCTCATTCATTGCACATGGATCAATGGTAGGCCTATTATTTATTACACCACAGGGGGATCTAATCCCTAAATCCTTCAAAATTAGCTTTCTTTGTATAAACAACATGGTCGAGTATGAATCACTTGTTATACGACTTAGATAAATAGTGCATTAGAATATATCTTATTTCCAAGTTTGTGGTGATTATTAGTTAATCATCAATCAAGTTATAGATCATTTCTAGACCAAAGATGATAATCTAGTTCCATATAAAGTTATGATCGACACTCTTAAATAATAAATTACCAACATTCAATTCAAGCATATACCTATGGCTAGTAACAAAATTGTAGATGCCATGGATAGTATTTGTTCTCTGATTTGACAAATAGATAAAGCTAGAGAGTGTCAGTTCCTCATCAAGAATTTGTCAGCACCTGCTCATGAACATTCAACTATTGCCATGATTTATGATATTATTGGTCTTACTTCTATCTGGTACTTAGACCTTTACAACTACCTTCATGACCAAGTTATACCACATAACTTCTCTTGAAAACAATCCAAAGCATTCATTCATCATTCTGCTCATTATACTTTACTTGGATCCACCCTTTATCATCATAGTTTTGATGGAACTCTGCTTCATTGTTTAAATTTGGTAGAGTCTACATTATCATTAAGAGAAGTTCAAAAAGGAGTATGTGGAGCCCATTTCTAGTAGGGTAGTCCTATCCAAAAATATCTTGCATACTAGTTATTATTGGCCCACAATAAATGTAGATGCCATTGCATATGTAAAGAAGTGTGACAAATGTCAACAACATGCTAATCTAATTCATGCCCCAATAAAAAATCTAAAACCAATGTTGACACATGGATATTTTCTATATGGGAACTTGACCTCATTGGGAAGATTAATACCACTTCCTCTGATGGCCATAAACATATCATTACCACCATCGAATATTTCACTAAGTGGGTTGAAGCTATACCCCTCACGTGATTAGAAAATAAATTTCCAAATTCATATTCAACCATCTCATATGTCACTCTGGTATTCCTTCTAACATTATATCTAATAATGGAGGATCATTCAAAAACAAGGATGTAGACTTGTTATGTACTAAATATAAAATTAGACAACATTTTTCTATAGCATATTACCCTTAAGTAATGGTTAGGCTGAGGCATCCAATAAAACCATTATCAATATTCTCAAAAAGATTGTTAATGATGTCAGTTGTGATTTGCACCTCTAGATATTCCCTACACTTTGGGCCTACCATACCAATCATTATACCCCCACAAGAGCCACTACATACTCATTTTTTAATGTTATTAAAGCCATCCTTCTCATTGAGGTCGAATTGCCATCACTACGCATCTCTTTCAATCATGTTCTAGATGATCATGATTATCGAGTAGCTCACCTACAAGAGCTAGACCTACTAGATGAGAAATGCATGGATGTGCTCAATAATATTCAAGCATATCAGAATTGACTCAAAGGCCACTATAATCGGTGTGTCAAGTATAGAATATGTGAACTTGGTGATCTTGTTCTAAAAGAAAACCAAAAGAATACCATGATCGAGAAGAAATATAAAGGGAAATTTAAACTAAATTGAATATCAAGTCAAATTGACTATTATTTATCTCAAGCGGTACTATGCTTGAGAGCTAAGGTGTATTTTCTGTAAGGACCATTTTAATTATGCCTTTTTGTCACTATTCTTCTATGTATAAATACCATCTTTATTCATCCTCTTTTCCATTTTCACTTTCCATTTATGACCTATCAACCCCATGTGTTCTATAGCCTAGCCTATTTGACCTTGGTTTTTGTCATCCATTCCACATTTTCAAGCATCAAGGTATCTGATTAGTTTCATTAGTTGATTCAAGAACTTTAGATAGAGATCATATTTTAGGATAGTGTGATAGAAGTTTTGATAGTTGTGTCTTTCATTTTTTATTATTTATTACCATTGGTCTTAGTGCTAATTATAACCACATTTGGGCAAATTAGTACCTTTGATCTATGTTGTTATGTCCTAGTTATAACCACCTATGGGAAAAATAGGGGCAAAATTAAGCCTTGACATGCCAACTTACCACTTCCTATGTCATACTATGCCTTTTTACCCATTGTGCCTATTTTGTTTGAATTGGTTGTTACACTATTTAAGTTCCTCTACTATAAAGGTGGAATTATAGTGACTTGAGTTCCTACTATGGGACTATGTAGGTAGCACTCAATACTTGTTAAGGTCAACTCAATCACCCCTTTTCTGAATTCTCTCACCATTTTGTGAGTAACCTAAGCCACGATCTTGTTGTTTTGTGACCAACTTAAGCCACGCTTTTGCCATTTTAAGACCAACTATAGTTTGAATGCTCTCACCATTTTATGAGTAACCTTAGTTTGAACTCTCTTGTTGTTTTGTGAGATTGAACCATTTAGTGTCTTGTCATTCTTGATTGAGTTGAGACACTCTAAAACTTCCAAAAACATTTGAAAATCATTAGAAAAGAACAAAAAGATTAACCACTTATTTGCCTTAAGGATTCTGGGAACCCTTACTAGGTTACAAGAAAATCACTTGTCATTTAGTTTCTCCATCCTTTTTGGCCATTTTCTCTCATGCACTTTCCATTTTACAAGACCATTCATATTCTTCTATCACATCCATTTTGTTTATTTTCCTCAATTATCACATTCTTCCCATTCCCTGGGAGAACTAATTTGGCCTAAAGTTTTTTATTAGATATTACATCCATGGAACTATGTAGGTAGCATCCACTTGCCTAGTGCATATGGAGACATCTCAACCACCCCCTTATTTTTATTCTATTCCCCCATTTTGTTTGTTTTTTAAGTTGTCACCTATTTTCTAAGGGCAATATTCATAGGTTTCCTATTGCATTGTGTGTTTATTTATTTTTGCTTGTGTCTATTTGTTTATTTGCTTTCAGAATTATTTCCTTGATTTTATTTATGTGTGTTCATTGGGTGATTCCCTATTCATATGTTTACATTGTCATCATGGTTTCTATCATTGGTGCATTGTTTTCTATTGGGTATTAGATTATAGGAGTCAATCCTCTTGCATATTTCAACCAAGTCCTCATGATGTTATATCATGATGCTTATCAACACGTGCTACAACAAACCTTAGCTTTAATAAGTCTATTCAGCAATGGTGGCATCTCTTTAGCACTGATGTCTTGATTCACTCCTAATCATATCCCAAATAAAGTAATTAACCACAAAAGAATTTCAACTTTTATTAGTTCATATGAGCATCTCCCTAATAGTAGGTTATTCTAATTCATCATTACCCTCTATGTTAAGTTATCATCATCCTCGGCTAAGTTTATCATATTTTCCATAATTGAGGTCCAACAATTATATCTGCCTATGGGCAAATCATTACACCCCATCCCATCTGCATTTCTCAATTATTATAACCATCTTTAGTCAAATTGTGTTTTCACCACTTTACTTTGTTTGCCTATAGAGGGGCATGTTATTATCTTGTTTGTCTATCCTAATTGGGACAATGCCATCTTCTCAATGATTATAAATGCCTTTGGGAAAATCATTGTGTTATCATACCACATTGCCACTATGCGGGTAAAATGCTTATAACTACCTTTGGGCAAACCATTGTACACCATCCCATTTGCATTCTCAATGATTTTGACTACTTTTTCAATATCATTATGTTTTCACCCTATCATATTTTCTTTCTTTGGTCACCTCATTTTGCTTCTTTCTTTTTGAGGGACCATTTGCCGACCTCCTTATGTCAACCATTCTGTCGAGGGGGCATCATCTAGTTAGTTTATCATCATTATAGTTGTAGGCATATATGACCTTTTCATTCTTTGAGAATATGTTACTATGATTATAGCTTTAAATGCATTCCCAAACATGTGCAAATTGTAGACACCTAAAACTGGTCGTTAATAACCTCCAATCAGGTTTTTAGCCAATTTCTACCCAAAATGCACAATTTGGCCTAAAAACACTAAAACATGCTAAATGATGTGAAACTGACATATTCAAGTGCTAATTTTGGCTAGGGTATCACTAAATCAGGTAGTGTAATTTATGGGCTAGATAACTTTGATCAGTTAATTCTGAGTCAAAATGTCAAATTTGCACCTAGCTGCTCTAGATTGTGCTTCCCTATCAAATCTTCTACACAAGACTCATGCCTTCATTATTTGTTATTGTCAACATCCTAAATGGGAATATGGTTCCAATGCATTTTATGTCACCTTCCAATTCTAATCCAATCAAACTTTGGACTAATAAAAAGACATTCTAATCAATTTGGGTAATTTGTGCATAAAGTGCTTAAACATGCTTAAGAGATAATTAACTCAAATCAAGGCCTAGTCAAAAATTCCATGGAAACTTGTTAAATACTTGTTTTTAGAACTGAATATTGACTATATACATCATCAAGTGACCTCATTTCTTGGGAAGACATCCCTAGGCCATAAATGTCATAACTATCAAGATTCATTCCTCCCATGCCTCATCAATACCTTCCATGATGCCATTCATGCCTCTTAATTTCCTCTTTTTCCAATACCATGATGATGATAATTACAAACTTAATTCTAAAAATTTAATTAATCCTCAGCCACACATCTCAATCTTGAGATAGATGGTTCAGGTTGATTCTAGACATTCTAAAAAATCTATAAATAGGAGGCCTCACAACATCATTTCTAAGGCTTAATTAGTGAAAAATTATAATGCAAGATTGGTTACAAAAGTTTCAATAAACCAGTGTTACCATGCCAAATTGATTCCAAGCCAAGCCAAGCCACAAGCCAAAGGTGTCAATGAGAAGAGGAGATATCCAAGCCTCCTTTGATGAAGACTTCATGAGCACAAGCTAAGCAAGCCATCACAACAAGCATTTTGGAGCATCCAAGGAAGGTAAAATATTTTTCTTTTTCATTCTAGTTATGTGTTTCATTCATGATTGTTAACTAAAATCTAACTAGTGTCTAGGCCTAGAGATGTTATGATATTAGAGTGTTTATTTCATCTTGTTTTCATTTTGGAACTAACACCATACTAACCATCCTCTCTTGAGTCAAATTCTTAAATCATAGGTACCTAATTGTAATTATGATGTTGTGATGTGATTTTTTATTCTACAAGCTTAACTAAGCTCAAGGCTTCCATCATGGTTTGAGGTTTGAATATTTTAACCTTGACTCAAATCACATCCTTTAGGCCACTTATGAAGTAGCTTTTGAAAAAATCATCAAATAGGCCTTTAGTGTAATTAACTAGTTTTTCAAACTTCATTTAATATTATTAAACTATACCTATTTGATGAATTTAGTCAAGGCACTTATGAAATCATCATAGGCACTAGGCCTAAAACTCACTAGCAAGAGTTTGGAAAAAGTAGAGAAATATGGTTCTGTATTTGACTTGTGGTACCATTGGTACCACTGAACAACTTTCTCCTCTAATTTTAGTGAAGTAATAGGTACCTTTTCTCCCCTAGTTGTGATATAGGCTAAAATATTATTCTACAAGGTAAATTTAGCTAGTGGATTTAGTACCATAAAACCTAGGAAAATATAATTTAGGGACATGTAGTGGTGATCTATAGAGGAAAAACTATGATCTAATTTATAATCCCAAATATTTTATATTGTTATATTTTCAACTTGGAGGCTAAGGATATGATCAATCTGCTCAGATAGTTGGGATTCTTGTCATAAGTTCAACAATATCATGTGCCCTGGTGTGGGTCCTTGCATGAGTAATAATCATTTACCAGAGGGTCTAGAGGTGCTAGAAAAGGCTAAGTGAATTTATATGTTAAACTTATCATCTTGACAAGATGATCATAATGGTGTAATTTTCACGTAGATGAAAAAACAAATTTCAAAAAAGTGCTTTTGGAATACAAGGGGAAATATTTATTTACATGCGATTTTTTCAAAAATAATGAAATATATTTTTAAATGACTAGTGTGGTGAGAAACTAAAAATGGTGTATTTAACCTATGTTGTATGTTTTTAAAATTACAATGATATTTTTTAGTTGTATGGTCAAAATTAGATTATAATTTGGAGCTTATTCAAAATAATTACAATTATAATGAGATCAATTAGTTGTATAGATGAAACTAGATCCAAATTTAGAGCTTATACAAAAAAATTGTATCATTTTTTAATCTTATTTAAATTATAAATAAAATTCCTTACCATAGCTTGATGTTGATGATGAGGTACACATCTGATGACATATTCCTATTACAGGCATTATAATAATAACAAATGATCCATACGCAATGGGTTGGGGAGCTACATAGAAAAACTCCAATGCATAGGTGTAGGTTTTAAAATCGGCTCATAATGATGATAAACTTTTTCAAAAACAACCTTTAGATATTGGTATAAGTACAATTGTTAAAAAAAATTCATAACAATGATTTTTTATTAAAACTCAACTCATAGCGATGACATTCTAGCGAGAAAGCTTAGTGCCACCTCTCTATTACTACTTTTGGATCACCAAGATCCCATAAGGGTGAGGTGAGAGCATATGGTGGGAAAAACTAAATATCCCTAATTTAATAAATTTTCTTCAAAAATTATTCTTGGAAAGTGCTCTAATACTGGATGATAAGATCCTTCCTAAAACAAATTAGAACTAGATTGTGAATATACAAAATTAAATCAAGAAATAAACATAAATTGACTAATAGTATTATGACAAAGCATAATTTCATTATAATTATCACTGGCTTCTTCAAGGGACAACCTCCTTTGAGCAATCTCAATTCAATGCAATTCATGGATTCTTTATCACTAGTCTAAACTTCTATTTATACTAATTTATCAATAACTACTACTCCCCATGAGTGTGAGATTATTACAATGGACACCAACCCCACTATGTAATGTTGAGTGGCCAAAAAGCCCCACTAAAATATGTTTAATGGCTACAAATCTGAACTATATGGTTAGGACAAAAGATCCTATCATACCAGTAGATGTTTAGGATGAAAGGTTCTAATAAATAAAAAAATGTAACATTTTCTAGCTATATAAATATTTCAATTTTAGTTACTTGACAATCTTTTTAAACTATGGAAAATTTTTAACTAATATGTATAGTGCACTTGGATAATTTAAATGAACAATACTTTTATTGTAAATAAAAATATTTTTTAAATATTTTGTACCATAACTAGAAATCTATGCTAAACATATTCTAATTTGTCCAGATTGGTTGGCCATGTTGAGAATTCCTTAAAACATTATTCCAAAGTACGATGATTATTCTCAAAACATGAAAAGTGTTACCTCTAAATAAAAAATAATTAATAATCAACTAATTAACAATTTATTTAATTTATTTAATAATTAGTAATTTCATTTAGAAATGAAATGATCACATTGATATGAAATAAAGTAAAAGGATAAACATATATGGAAGGATGGTAATATTTTTTTAAAAAATAATCAAATATTGTTCAATTACATATATCATATATGAATATAAAGGTAAGCTTTCTCTAATTTCTAAGAAAATAAATCAAGTGGAAGGAAAATGTGTTATGGAATGTTGTCTTTCCTTTTATTTCTTTATAATAATATAGGCACTGTTCAACATTTTTAGAAATAAAATATAAAATTAACGTACTAAAATGAGCACATTCTATAGGTATCATTAAAACTTAGACTAATGAATCATATTTATCGATGTTGATTTTTTTTCCTTTTGCAATGTTAGTCCTTGTGATTTGTGTATGGTTAAAGCCCAAGCCATTTTTAGAGGAAGCTACCTATGATTACTATTAAAAAAAATATGAGATTGGTACATTTTTAGTTTAATAATATCTCATACTATTCTAATGTATTTTAGGAATTGGATAACTAAAATGTTAGTAAATTGGTGGAATTTGTCCTGATTTTATAAATGATATTTTAAAATTCACCAATATAGCCATGGCCAACCCAATTTCAACCCATAAATTGAAAATAAGCATGACTTGTTGCCCCTTAAAAAAATACTTTGGTATCTAATTGATCATCATTATGTTTTATTACACTTTTTTGGCCTTTTACATTATACACTACTATGTGCAATTAACACATTCTATGATTTCAACATTTTATTATTATAAATGTTAACCAAACTACTTCTTATGTACAAATTAGTTGCAAATTAAAATACATTTTTTCCTTATAAATTAAATGATGTATCTATTACATACATGAGTAGATACCAATACCTTTTTTTTTGGCTTAGAATTTATAATATTGAGTAAGAAGTTGTGAAAATATACATGTCATAGGTTATAGCCTTATTGTTGGAAAAATATATTTAATTTAATGAATTTTTCAAATATTTTCCAAATAGTTGAACCATAGGATGTTCCTACATATGTTGGTATGTCTGTATATTGAGGTAGATGACCCAATTTGCCTATAAAAATAATTTATCTCCCTCCAAACTAGATAGATTTGTACATGGGGAAAGCCTCACACAAATGTGCATCAATATGGGATAAAAATGTAGGACCTATGCAGCTTATTAAATCAATGATAATATAAATTATATGCTTAATAGATTCTTGAAATTTCACAAGTTCTTTCCCTTGAAGTGGTTTGAATTTATTTATAGGTATATCAAGGCTTGCATGTATAGTCGATGCATGAATATTGAAGGATGCAACACCAATAGGAGTAATCAATAATAATTGTGAATTATTTTGACTTATATATGAGGCCAATGAATTTTTTTATGATATTGATGAGATATCATTTTATTATAATAGTTGTTCCTTGTATGACCATTTTCAATTAAAGCAACATATCTTTTTGAGTGAAATGGTGAAAAATAATGTCAATTGCAAGCTATTGTTTTTTAGGAAAATCACAAGGGGTATGATAGGTTTAGGAAAGAGATTGTGAGTTTAGGTAAATTACTCTATTTAAATATATGAAAGAGAGGGTGGAACATTAAAATAAAATAGAAAACTTCATTTTTATTTCAATGATAATGGATATCAAAATCACAATGATAGACTAATTTGAATTCATTTATTTCCATATCATTCTTAGGGAATAATTGGGATAAGATATTACATTCATAAAGTTGATAAATTCATGGTTAAAAATGATGTCATCTAAATGGTAATTATATTAACTCATTTCATTTCTATAAGGTGTGATCAACCTGTCAAGGATGGTAAGAGTTTTCCATGTATACCCAATTTGTAATAATTTCTTTGTTGGTGGTACCAATTTCTTCAATGATGTTTTGAAATAGTTTGTTTAAGAGGATCTCACTCCACAAAATGCTTCATGATATTAAATCATAATATTTTGATGGAAATGTAAAGTACCATAGGAAGACATGAACATTTATTTCCACTTTTATCTTTTTTCCATTTATAAATGTTATGGCATTTGTTATAAGACCAATATCTTATAAATTTAGTATACGATAGTGATTCAAGTGACATTATTACCAATAATACTATAAATTAAAAGTTTCTTAAAGGTTTTTAAATATGTTTCATGTATATTTAAACATTCTAAAATTATTTTTAGAAAATGGTGATAACTTTCAGATTGATGTTATGCTTTCGATGCATAATTGGAAATATATTTTAGCATGATTTTGTGAGAAATAACAAGATGGAATCAATCCTTTCTCTACACATGGAAAGCATATTGTTTAACCCTAAATTTATATATTGGGGTTATCTAGGGCTAAAATGGATAGAGATAGCTTAATGTGCAATGGTGATAAACTATCTCTATAGTAGGATAACTAGATGTTAAACTTGGGTATAACATATATTGAATTCAATAAACTAAGATAGGCTAAAAATAGTAAGTACAAATACATTAGATATATAAATGAAAAATAAGTAATGTACTTAGTTGGTTCTGATGTTTATATAATTTTGGATTTGAAACAGGTAGTAAGTAGACTAGAAGATGATTCTAGAATAGTCATCAAATTTTGGATTAAGTGCCTCTAGAGCCATGAACACTAGCTTTAGCCTTAGATGGTTATGTCAACACTAATATCTAAACTTGATATAGGTGACCTATATGTAATACCTACTATAAAAGTATATGACCACCTAGATGATTCTAGGTTTGTTTTTGCCCTCACTCTGATGCATTTATATTTGGGTCATGGACTATTGCTCCTCATGAAATTGCAAAATCCTATTCTTCATCTTCATAATGACCTTGGGGAAAATTAGGATATTAGGCACATGGTGCCAATTTAACCCTAAATACCCCTATGTCAATGAGTGCTACCTACATAGACAATACTCTAAAGAGGCCTCAGACTGATGTAGTTCTTCTCTATGTGTTGGATTGTGTGTGAATCATGAAATATGTGCAAAGTAAGAACAATAGTGATATATCTTGTAACTTGGAAATATAAATCTTTGTATGATCCTTCAACACATTAAACTTGTATATGTGTTATCCCTATGATTGATATAGAAATATGAGAAATTAGGGAATCTTTTCTCACTTAAGTGCTTAATTGAATGGCTTTTTTAAGTTGCCTCGTGAGTAGGTAAGACATTTTTGGGTTTTGTAAGTGAAGAATGAATAAAGGTTGATATTGTATGTATATTAATCCCTTTGGAGAAATAGGTCACATTAAATCACTTAGGCCAACCATTAGGATACATTTCATTTGAAAACTAGATGAATTTAGGGCATTAGACACTTGCATCAAAGCAGGACACCTACTTTAATGCAAGTATCTATTTAAGATGCTAGTGTCTAGAGAACAAGAAAGTATGTATATGATTAAAACTTATAGATGTGGAAGATAAGTAGGTTTTAATTATTTTGGGAAAGATATAAGGTCTAGTACATCAACATAAGACTGGTCGAACCAAGAGATAGACCAAGGGGCACAAGATAGACTAGATGTGAGACTTCCAAAAGTGGGAAATGTCTAGAACTAAGAGGAATAACCAAGGTCTAAGTTTTCCAAGTGTACAAGACTGAGGTGCTATATAATCCATAAATATCATATAAATTTCCTCCCCCTTTAATCTAGTAATGAAATTAATGGTGTTTAAAGGAGTATAAATGCATACCTAGGTGTATATAACACACCTTGCCTTTGTTTAAATTCAACTTGAGTTCTTTGTTGGTGATTGACCTATAACCAAGAGCATGTCATAGTACATAATCAATGCATTTTATTTAAAATTTAAATTATTTGAAACGATTAAAATTGAAAGAGCAAGGTTTAAGAGTACACCTATATATCAATGTAACCACCTTGTCTATTGGCAAGTTGATTTGAAAGATGTATCATTGTAAGGCTTTAAAATTGAGATTAGAACATATATATATATATATATATATATATATATATATATATATATATATATATATATATAAACTAGAAAGTATATATATCTAAGGGATATAGAGAGAAATAGAGATTGGAAGGCACATTCCCCCAACCTTGGAGAAAATGTGAGTTTCCACCTGAAAATTAAGATTAGATCAATTGTGCAACCTAATCATACTTATAACCTAGTGAGAATGAGTGAACAAAGTCAAATCATACTATCAAATTGATAAGGTTGGATGATACAAGGAAGTCCAACCTCAAAACTTGACAATATTGAGTGATGTAATCACGTCAACCATACCAAAAGTGAACCAAATATTATATTAGATTGGCTCAATACAGTCCATAAAAGTCCATTCTAGTGGGTGATGATAGTCCTTAAGAGTCTTTTGAAATCTAAAACTGATTTTTATTTTGAAATATTTGGTGCACTTACATAACATATGCACCTTAGATATGTCTCATGGTTAAATATATGTATAACAATGGTACTAATGTATAGAATTTTTCCATAATTATAAATCTAAATTATATAAATATGTGTTTTAGAAAATTTGAAAAGGATGTGTGGATAACATGTTTCCAAATCATGGCCCCACTGTTTATGGAGAAATATGAAAATTGAAATAATTGTGGAAACATGATTCTAAAAGATGGACCCTATTGAATTTGGGTGTGTTGAATATTAAATAAGTGTGAAGAATATGATTTTAAATCATGCACCCATAAAATAATAAAAAATATTATAAATACTAAATAAATGTGGGAGAAAATTCTTCTAAATCGTGCTCCTAATGAATCTGGGTAGGTCAAATACTGAACAAGTGTGTGGAGAACATGCTTCCAAAACATGCCCCCAATGAATCTGGGTGGGTCAAATACTGAACAAGTGTGTGGAGAACATGCTTCCAAAACATGCCCCCTAATGCACTTGTAATTGTGAATGTGTATAACCCATGCCTATATGACATTCCCCCACTAAATATAACAAGTATGAATGTGTGGAAGATATTCCTATATGACATGCCCCCACTAAATCTAAAAACCTCTATCAAATGTGGTGAACATGCCTCTATGATATGTCCCCAATAATATTCCTCCCTTTGAGGTATGGGAATAATAAAAACCATTAGTTAACTCAACTAAAAATAATAAGACAAATTTATAATATATGAATGGAACCATGTAGCATATAAAATAACATGTCTAGGTAAATGTAACATTGAAGCACGTAAAATAGTGTGATCAAATGAAGTCCTAAAATGCATGATAAATATCATATAGATGTCTATATAGTAATAATACAAGCTCAAAAATAAAATAAGAACACAAACAATAGAACTCAAAAGCAAGTTAACATACAATGGTATTAAGAGGGTTGCAAATAAGGAGCATGTTCAAATGATGCACAATCAAAAGGAAATGACTTAGTCAAATGTCCACAAAATCAAGGATGACAATTCAAATTTATATGAAACAAATAATGAGATATTCAAATGTTAAATAAATCACACACAGACATGAGGGCCATAAATGATTGATCATATTCAAATTCTTGAACAAATAAGGCAATAACAAGGTGAGGCACTCAAATAAGTATCCCATAGATCTAATGTGTTATCAAAAAAACATCAAGTGCATAGAATATTAAGTACCCTATGAAATATATAATCATGGATAAATGCATATGCAAGTACATATATGAGCTCAAAACATGATAATGTAGAGTGACCATAGAATTATATAACCTGTAAGTATCATGATCACAAAGGTGGATGCCCCCAATGTCCATATGACATGAGTAGAGAAAAGGGCCCAATATCAAAAAATAGGAATACATCATGTATCTTTTTATTCATGTATCACCATCACGTAGAAGCATGACACACGTGTATGTAGAAGTAACTGATATGACATCCATCAACATGGAACTAACACATAAATACCAAGGAGCCAATATAATATGTAGGTGCCAAAAGTCTTTTTTGTTTTTTTTTAATGTTTTTTTTATTTTTTGGTATTTTTTAGAAAATGTGGAGAGGAAATACCATCCTATGATCCCCATCCAAAGAATGGTTATATTTTATCTCCCTCCACTTGAAACCTAGTTCAAGGAATTTGTGGTAACTACTAAGGAACATGTTTAGGTGCAATATCTATCAATTTAGTATATGTAATACTTTATGTATGTATAATAGGACTCTATGGTATTTAAGGGGACAATATGAATGGTAGGGGTTCATGGGACCCATCTCTGTGTGGTCTATGGTTTTTTTGGAATAATAATAGTAGAAACATGTTTAGGTGCTATGGATGTCTAAATATGTGTGTGTAATAGAAGATGGGGAATTCTATGGAATCAATTTTATGTATCTAATGTAATGGTCTATCAAGCACTATTTATTCTAGTAAACAAGATTACCTATTGTTTACCCTTCTTTGGTGGATTAACCTTAGTAGGTTTGATAGTTAGTTTCATGGGTATAATTTCATATTGTTTAAGAGGATGCTCATATGGGATTCTATAAACTATAATTACCCAATTGGAATTAATGTATTTAACACACCCCACACACTTTATAAGGTACTTATTAAAGTGTATGGATAAAGGTCCCCAATAACATATCAAATATTCCCATATAATGTATAACTAAATAGGTAGTAACTTTTGTCATCAAATTATGCACCCTAGGACACTCTATGAATCTCCTATAATTTGATGCAAAATTGAGTCATTTCTAAAGTTGTGGGTGAAGTTGTAAGATAGATGAATCTCTAGATTATAAGGGCTATATACCTAGATATGACTTGATGTGCTTATGCTACTAAAACTGCCTATTATAGGTGAAAAGGGGAGAGAAAGATACATAAAGAAAAACTAAACTAGGAGGTGATACACCAATATTTATTTACATTCATCCACTTAGAATTTACATAATGAACTAAGACCAACCAAAGAAGCCTCAAACACAATTAATGGATATCCCTATCATTAGTGTTCTCATGAAGGTAAATAACAACTCAATAAATGAAGGCAAGTGAAGGGAAGGTTAGATATGACACTACCAAACTCATACACACTTCACGAGTCTATTGCAGCAGCATATACTTCATTAAACCTGTTAGGAGAGAATTCATTTGCAGCAACACATTCAAGGATTGCATGAAAACAAGATGAACTCAATCTATTCTTGACATTCAAGATGGATCACTTCAACACATAGTGTAAATGGACTTAGAGTATAACCATCTTACTTATCATTAGCTTAAGTAAAAATTAAGGTACAATCTTGGTAGGGATTTTCCATACCAAGAGTTAGAATCCTTTGAAAATCAAAAATGGCTTGCATTTATAGAATGTAAGAAGAGAGAGAGAGAGAGAGAGGAGAGAGAGAGAGAGAGAGAGAGAGGATGAGAGAGAGAAGAGAGAGGAGAGAGGGAGAGAGAGAGAGAGAGAGAGAGAGAGAGAGAGAGAGAGAGAGAGAGAGAGAGAGAGAGAGAGAGAGAGAGAGAGAGAGAGAGAGAGAATATAAGTTGAAGAGGTACAAGGACAAGTGTCCAAAGATGAAAATTAGTAACAATGCATAGAAATGGGGTGGAAGAGAAATAAATAAACTGATGTGAACATGTTTCCATCCCAAACTAAGCCTCTCCTCCAAATATGGTGTTGAAACTCCTCAATCATTTTTTCTTAGAAACTACCTTCATCATGGGCTTGAAATTCCATCTTGACAAGTGGCAAGAGGCAAGAATTTGATCATGAGATCTCTTGGATAGTTATATCTACATCTTAAGGACACTTTTAAATCATCTTGGAGCATCTCAAACTAGCACATCATCTACAATCATCAATCCCACTCTTAGGTGTCACAAGACCTCTACATTTAGCATATGCCCACTTTTACTTCAAAGGGTCAAATTAACCATCCTATATTTATAAATTAATTTTCCTAATAATATAAGGACCTCTTAGTCCATATATAACTTAACACAAACTATTTTAAACCCTCAAATAATCTCCAACACTTCACCAAGCATATAGACCTACAGGCTAGTCATATTTCCCCTTATAGCACTACTTTTACACAAATCCACTTATGTAGGGAAATATATAGACCTTTAGGACTAATTAAGACAATTTTTTAGTACCCTTTTCCTTCATTATTCTCTATGTCAACTTTCATGGCTCTATACCTAAGGAAAGTGTACCTTTTGATCAATTAGTCTTCCCAATTATGCCTAATTAGGCCCTTTAGCCTATAAGACCAAAAATGTCCATTATGTGCTCCCACTCATGTGAAATATAAATGTATCATGTGATTCAATTTTTTTACCTCCTTATCATATCTCATGTCTAATTTGAGCTCCTAATCATTTGTACAGACTCTTATTCTAGCATTAATTACTCTTTCTTGACCTATTTTGTACAACCATGTACTTGCAAGTATGAACCAATGGCATGAGATGAACCTAAAGGGAGTCATAAAGGTCATCCTAATGAATTAAAATCTTGAAATATCTATTTGAGTCATTTTAATTGCCTTTCCTTCTCATCGAGTTCAAAACAGGCTTCTTGGAGGGTTTGGAGCACCTTACCCTCTTAACAATAGTTCATATGGATGGCACATTGAATCATTTAAATAATGGAAAAAACTTAAATAGAAGTAACCCATCTAATTATTCTCACTTTCTTAGGATTCCATGCAATTTTTTCATACAATATTGAGCTCTTGAAGTTACTTCTTGGGTTACGAGTGAGTGATTTAGGTACCCCTGAGTGAGATTTGGATCCAAATAACCAATATTAGGATTTAATTTAAAAGGCTATGGTTTAAACACCTTCATATTCATTCCATAAACATGTTACCATCACTATAATATCTCCCTTAGAGTTAAAAAGGAATGATGACCCTATCAAGCAACTAGGCCTAGACCTTGCCAATAGGTTTGTTTGTAACCAAAATCTCAAATTAACCCCTTTGATGTTTTATTTTAATATATATAGATTAAACATGCCAAAAATAAATATCCTAACATTAATCAAAACCTTGGAATGCTTGGCAGAGGTTAGAGTTGGAAGTGACCTTCCATTTGGATGAGACTTACACCTTCCTTTACCGGGTCTGCCTGTAGACTTCTTTGTCTGGACCACCCTGCTTGATCTTTAGCCCTCTTGTAATTTTTTATATATATTAATGGATTTAATATAACTCATTAAACTTTTTAAAAATTTATCCACACTTCATTTTTCATATTTTAGTTCATTCCTCAAGACTTGTAGAGTTTTGTGCACTTAAAACTACTTTGCCTCTGAGAGAAAATAGAGGCATATTATCCTCTTATCTTAGAAAATAAAAGTGTTTTTGGAGGTTATATAGGTATCAAGGATTATATAAACCAATTTTTATCTTCTGAATGCATCATTTGACCCTCCAAATCCTCAAATTCCTAAGACAGACTTATAGGAAAACACTGTCTGCAGGGGTGATATGATGATTATGTTTTGTTTGCTTGGGGACTTTTAATTTGTTATATGCTTATTTTAAAAGTTATTTTCATATTTCATTATATTTTATTTTATTTATTCAATATCATTCTATATTTTTTATCTCACAAACACCACATATGCCCTTTGGGAACCAGGACTGAGCTTACTCTGTCATGACTATGACTGTGTCTACCCTGTCTGTAGGTGGTTTTGGCCTTATTATAGGTTTAGAGGTGATGTATGTATCCCTCCTTGAATATTTATTACCATTAATCTCTACTCATTCATTCCTCTTTGTTCTTGAAACATGAAAGGCATTAATACAATCCCATCCTCTACTCTGCTACATCGAGACAATCTCTCTTTGTCTAATTGTAGCTGGCTTTGGGGTGACCTTAAAACATTGTATTATTTGTATGAAATAACTTTATATCATTTATATTATGAAAGGTTCCATTAATTATATAACCACACCAATACTCCAACCTTTCACTCACTTCTTGTTGATAGTTTACCAAGTTGGTTGTGTGTGATGATTTATGTTTTTAGGCCTTAAAAACAATGTACAAGATATCATAGAATTTTCAAAGACCTATTCCATTTTATTCATGGGCATGATTCATATTTTATACCCATTATTCACCTTTAAATCTCATCAAAATGTTATAACGTCAACCTTACACATCACTATTTGTAACCCCTACTGTAGATGTCACTTCCCATGCCTGTGTACGGACAAGGGAGAGTGCTTAGGGGTCACAACATTAAATTCCACCTTTTCTCTATCATCTTGTCTCATTAGTGTCTTTTAAACCATTTTAGATGGTTCCCACTTGATGTAATAATCTATTATTCTTAAGGTGAAGTGAAAATTCACTTTTATCAACATCTTGTAAGTAATCATTATCACAATTCAATGGTTTTTTGGACATCTTTAGACTTCAATTACTCACCCTTCACTCACGTTTTGTACCTCAAAATTGTCATGAGAATTATATGTGGATATTGATATTAGATAAAACAATGATTATCATTGGAAATTCTTCTTGTCATGGTATATGTTATTCCAAAAACACTCAAGTACCTCTATTTTGGTCATTTTGGGACAGAGATACCAACACAATCTTCTTCTTGAAGTGACTTTCATAGTCTTTTTTAACCTTTCTCCATCTTATACCAGATTAGCATGACTCCCTAAATATGCAATGGATATATATAGGATCTCATGGCATGCTTTGTCACTCTTTTAGACATCCTATCCATCTATTTAAGCCACCTGTAGGTGGTGATTAGTTATAATCAACAATGAACACAAGGATAGTAGAGAGCATAACCATGATCACCTCCATCAAGTATGAATCAAATAAAAATCTAAAAGTGCACTCTAAATATCTCCAAGGATTTGAAACCATTACCAAAGTTGTTATCTAGGCATGATGTCATGATAGAACCCTTTGATTGATCATTCCCTTTAGATATGCAGATATTGAAGGGAAAGAGTGGATTAGTTTCCAAATTAGGCCTCATGGGTTCTTCCTTGATCATTGAATGTAATTTTATACCTCAAAACACCTAAGACACATTCAATTAATTCATATTAAGTTGTAAAAAGCTCCACTCAAGGCACCTTTAGGTGCACACTTCTGAGCAAAAGTAACAAGGATGATCCAAGGCAAGACAAGCCTAGAAAAGGCTTTCCTAAGCATTTGATAGCTTCCAAATCCAATATAACCATGAAAAATATGTGGATAGGTCATTATAAACATAATAAAACATCTAATTTATCAAACCAAAGTGAATCAATCTAAAACAAGTGCAAAGAGTGACCCCCTTTTGGATTGAAGTGCATAAAAAGTTGCCTAGAGTGTTAGAAATAGTTCATAAATGAGGATCCACCAATATAGAACTTATTGATATGAAATTGAATTTCACTTAGATTAATATCCACCTATAGAAGCATTCTTCCTGACTCCACTTGTATGACCTATAGCAAGTGATTGAGTCTACCCTGGCAAGCTAAGGAAGATGAAAGAAAATGAGCTAGAAATGAAACTTTTAATGAAATATCTACAATAAAAATGTGTAAATGACCTATGGGGAGGTGGTCACACCACCACATTTTTAACTACATGTGCACTTGAGAAGTTCATACAAGTGCTACAAATGGGCCTATTTTCAAGGTAAAACTACCATTTACCACTCACGACTAATTCTTTAACTAAAATATAACATATTATGACATCATTTGACCTTTTACACATTGGGATACACCTTGCTGACAAATTTGATAACCACACCATCCGTACAAGTCATTTGTTATGTTAAAAGATAGCCAAATAACCCCCTTTTGCATATGAAACTTAGAAAATAGCCATTTTATGACTTGTAAAAATATTAAATTATGTCAAGGACCATTTTAGGAAATTTAAAAAATAAATTTAGCCTTCTACTAAGTTTGACCATGTTGACCAATGTTGACTTTTGTTGACTAGGTCAGTATAAGGAGGATGGACTTCAACAAGGACTAGGGGAAGGGCAAGTGAGATATGTGGGACAATATGAGACCCCATAGGACATATGAAACTTTCCTCAAAAGTTTATAATAGTATTGGTTGACCCAAATTTGACTTGGGGTCAAATTTGGTCAACATTCTTGGTGATTCCCAGGGGTGGCATGCCAGCTATGCCTAAGACCAGTTGCCTAATCCTTCCATTGGGCATGGAGTCACACATATGGGCACTCAAATTGGCTTTAAAAGAAATTTTAATCAAGGAAAACAAGTTGTTTGACCCACACACACACCAAATGAAGACACACACCAAACAAAAGGAAGGAAACACACATGTGCTATGAAGCACTTAGGAAACACAAGACAACTGAAGCAAATAGACTCTAATGTATACAAACTAAGTAGAAAGAGTTGATCCTCCTGGATCAAAAGGAAATTTATTCATACCATCTTCTTGAAGTGAACTAGAAGAATGTGCAAGTTGCCATTTAGGACTTGTTCTTATATGTTTAAAGCCTTGTTCACCTCCCATGGTGGGTTTCACCTAGTTCCACAGCCAAGAACATGTATTCAATGGAGACATACTCCTCTTGAATGGTTTGAATGGAAACCATAGCCCTTGCTTTAAGTGATCTCTCATGGTTTATGGATTCTTTTTAATATTCACAGTCAACCTCAACCTCTACTGCAAGTGGCTTTATATTATCAAGGTTGTGCTCATTTTGGAAGGTAAGGTCTCCATCAAACTTTGGTGGTTGAGTGCATGGGAGAGTTTCTTCAAAAATTAATACCTCTCCTTGTACCATGAGTTCTTCATATATCCTATGCAATTGACTTTCTTTAGATGAATCATGGTTGCTTTGCTCTTCTTGTTGAGGTGCTCCATGAACTCCAATAGGTTTAGCTACAACATCTTCTTCATAACTTTTCTCAAGCTCTTCATGAAGTGGAGATGCATCATCCAAGCTTAAGCAAAACTTTTCAAGGTCATCCCAAAATTCCAACTCTTCATAGTAAATATAAAGGGCTTAAAGTTTATCAACATCCTTACCAATTTCTTGAGGGGTCTTGGGAATAATTAGTTGATGTGAAGGCAATAGAGAATAAGTATTGAATGGTAATCCTTTAGGTACTTTGTCAACCTTGTTCACATAGTGACTTTGATTCAACACATAGTTATCCTCCTTTTGAAAGTTCATAAAAATAATACTTTGGTTGCTACCTTCTCCATGAGCATCCCTTTACATGAGATTTACTTCTTTTGATGTGAGACAAGGAGTAGTTATTTCTTGTGCCACTAAGGCTTGACAACCTCCTCCACTATCATACACAAACTAACCTTGAGATTGTCCCCAATGATCCAAATGTTCTTCTCCTTGGACTAGGTTAGTATGGACTAGAAAAATAGCCCTTGTGGATGAAATAGAATTGGAATTATAGGCATTGGGATGCCCATAAAAACCTTGTTGACCTGGTTCTCCTCTTTGGTAATTGTATTGGGGTGGAGGTCTATAAGTTTGTGGAGGATAGTATTGGGGATTGGGTGGAGTGATTTCATTAAATTGAGTTTGTTTGAGTTGGGCTTATAGTGACCTAATCATCTCATCTTTATCTATAACATTATCCACCTTCTTAGGAGTGGTTATAGATTTGACATTGGCAATGGGAACTTGTGCTACACTTAGAGTTTCAAACAAAGGCATATAGACTCTTGGGGTTAACTTCTCAGCTTGTATCAAACTACTCTCAGCTTCAATATCTATCTCATATGCATTAGGTAGAGTGAATCTTCCCATTTCCTATAACATTACTGCCACATCAGTGCCAATAGCCTTGAGATAGGTAGGGAACACAAATATTGAAGGATGCCTCATGACAGGTGGCAATATATAACATGTCATTTGAAATATTTCATTGGAATCTCCCATGGGTTCATTAGGACTCATCTTTATCACATTAAATTTATGGATTAGTGAAGTATGGTCACTTTTATTATCAAACCTCTTCACCAACTCTCCAAATCCATCCCAACTAGTGATGTAACCACCTCCTAATGTCCTATACCAATCAAGTACTTTTCCCTTTAGAGACATGGCAAGTAGTCTAATAGCTATGTTAACTTTGGTGATATTATGGAAATTGTAAAAGTTTGAGATGTCCCTAATATGATCAGATGGGGTAATAGGACCTTCTCCATTGAAGCTAGGGAGACTTTTGGTAGCATTAAGAGGAAGACGGTCATATGCAGGAAGATTAATTAGATTTTGAGTATTTAAGTATAGGAAAGGATGAAGCTTAGCCATCTCTTCTTCCTCCACTTGATCTTCTATTTCCTTAACTTCTTCTTCTTGAAAACCTTCTTTTTTAGGATCGTGTACCTCAAGAGGAGTTTTAGGTAGAGGGACTTGATTAAATAATCTAATAGAAGATGATCTAGTGAGGAACATAAAGTACAATGTCAAGAACTTGATATACAAGTGGAGATTCTCACCATTTGGATTCAATAAATGCTGGATTAGAAACACTTCTACAACCTTGGGATTGTTAAGACTAGTATTCACCTTGACATAGAAGCAATTAGGACCAGCTATCCTACTGAGTATGTTAGAACTATTGTCATCAAATTGTCCACCCTAGGACATTCTATGAACCTCTTATAATTTGATGCAACATTGAGTCATCTCTCAAGTTTTGGGTGAACTTGTAAGAGAAATGAATCTCTAGATTATAGGGGCTAGCTCCCTAGATATGACTTGATGTGCTTATGCTACTAAAACTACTTATTATGGGTGAAAATGGAAAGAAAGATACATAAATAAAACCTAAACTAGGAGGTGATACACCAAGAGTTTCTTATATTAATACACTTGGAATTTTCATAATGAACTAAGACAACCAAACTAGCCTTAACACCATTAATGGAGCTCCTTAGCATTAATGCTTCTCATGAAGGCAAATAACAACTCAATATATGAAGGCAAGTGAATGGAAGGTCAGATATGACACTTATAAAATCATACACAATTCAAGAGTCTATTGCAGTAACATACACTTCATGAAACTTGTAAGGAGAGAAGTCATTTATAGTAACACATTCAAGGATTGCATGAAAACAAGATGAACTCAATCTATACTTGAAATTCAAGATGGATCACTTCAACGCATAGTGAAAATGGATTTAGAGTATATCCAACTTACTTCTCACTAGGCTAAGTTCAAATCAAGGTACAATTTTGTTAGGGCTATGCAATACCAAGGTTGAAGTCCTTTATAAAGCCAAAATGGCTTGCATTTATAGAATGTGAGAAGAGAGAGAGAGAGAGAAAAGATAAGTTGAAGAGGTATAAGGAAAAGCATCCAAAGATTAAAATTAGTTAAATTTCATGGAAATGAGGTGGAAGAGGGATCAAAAAACTGATGTGAACATCCAAATTGAGCCTCTCCTCCAAATGAGGCATTGAAACTCCTCAATCATTCTCTCTTAGAAACTGCCTTCATCATGGGCTTGAAACTCCTTCTTGAAAAGTGGAAAGAGGCAAGAATTTGATCATGATATATATTTTATAATTATATATACATCCTAAGGACACTTGGAAATCATCTTAGAGCATCTCAAACTAACACATCATCTGCAATCATCAATCCCACTCTTAGTTGTCACAAGACCTCTACATTTGGCATATGCCACTTTTGCTTCAAAGGGTCAAATCAAGCATATGTCATTATAAATGAATTTCCTACTCATATAAGGACCTCTTAAGCTATATATAACATTACACAAACTATTTTAAACCCTTAAACAATCTCCAACACTTCACCAAGCATCTAAACCTACAGGCTAGGTCTATTCCCTTATAGCCCTACTTTTGCACAAATCCACTTGTGTAGGGGAATGTATGGACCTTTAGGATTAATTAAGACCATTTTTTAGTATTTTTTCTTTCATTATTCTCTGTGTCAAGTTTCATGGCTATATACCCAAGGCAAGTGTACCTTTTGATCAATTAGTCTTCCCAATTAGGCCTAATTAGGCCTCTTTAGCGTAAAAGACCAAAAATGTCCATTTTGTGCTCCTAATCATGTGAAATATAAAATTATCATGTGATTCACTTTTTTTACCTCTTTATCATCCCTCATGTCTAATTTGAGATCCTAATCATTTGTACAGACTCTTATTTTGACATTAATTATTCTTTATTGAATAATTTTATACAACCATGTACTTATAGGTATGAACCAGTGGCATGAGATCAACCTTAGGGGATTATTATAGGTCATCTTGATTAATTCCAAAATTTAAATATCCATTTGAGTGAATTTAATTTCCTTTCCTTCTCATTGAGTTCAAAACAGGCTTCTTGGAGGCTTTGGAGCACCTTACCCTCTTAACAATAGTTCATATAGATGGCATATTGAATGATTGAACTAATGACACAAAATTCAAACTAATAACCCCCTATAATTATCCTCACTTTCTTATGATTTCATCCAATTTTTTTGTACAGTACTGTGCTCTTGAAGTTGCTTTTTGGGCTGGGAGTGAGTGATTCAGGCACCCCTGAGTGATATTTAGATCCAACTGAACACTCTTAGGATTTGTTTTGTAATTTTATGGTTTTAAACACCATATAAATTCCACAAACATGTTCCCATAACTATAATATCTCCCTTAGAGTTAAAAATTAATAATGACCCTGTCAATCAACTAGGCCTAGACCTTGCCAATAGGTTTGTCTGTAACCAAAATCTCAAGCTGACCCCTTTGATGTTTTATTTGCATATATATATATATATATATATATATATATATATATATATATTAGACACACCAAAAATAACTCTCATAACATGAATCAAAACCTTTTAATTCTTGGTATAGGTTATATTTGGAAGTGACCTTCCATTTGGATGAGACTTGTGCCTTCCTTTACTAGTTCTGCCTGTAGACTTCTTTGTCTAGAGAAACCTACTTGATCTTAGGCCATATTGTATTTTTTTATAGAATTTAATGGATGTAATATAGATAATGAAACTTTTTAAAAATTTATCCACACTTCATGGTTCATATTTTAGTTCATTCCTCAAGACTTGCAGAGTTTTGTGCACTTAAAATTGCTTTACCTCTGAGAGAAAATAGAGGCATATTCTCCTCTTATCTTAGAAAATACAAGTGCTTGGGGAGGTTATATATGTCCCAAGGATTATATAAATAAATTTTTATCTTTTTAATGCATCATTTGAACCTCCAAATCCTCAAATTCCTAAGATAGACATATAGGAAAGCACTATCTATAGGGGTGATATGATGACTGTGTTTTATTTGCTTGGGGACTTTTACTTTGTCATATTCTTGTTTTAAAAGTATTATTCATATTTCATGATAATATATTGAATGGATTCAATATAATTATATATTTTTTATCTCAAAAACACCACATATGCCCTTTGGGAACAAGGACTGAGCTTACTCTATCATGACTATGACTGTGCCTGCCCTATCTGTAGGTGGTTTTCGCCTTGTTCTCAGTTTAGAGGTAATGGATTTATCCTTAATTAAGTATTTAGTACCATAAATATATACTCATTCATTAATATTTTTTCTTGAAACATGAAAGTCATTAAGAATATCCCATCCTCTACTCTACTAGACTGAGACAATCTCTCTTTTGTCCTATTGTAGGTGACTTTGGGGTGACCTTGAAACATTGTATTAGTTGTATGAAATAACCTTAGATAATTGATAGTATGAAAGGTTAAAATAATTATATAACCACACCAAGACTCCAACCTTTCACTCACTGCATGTTGACAGTTCACAAGGTTGGTTGTGTGTGATGATTTATGTTTTTAGGCCTTGGAAATAGTGTACAGGATATCCTAGAATTTTCCAAGACCTATTCCATCTTATTCATGGGAATGATTCATGTTTTAGTCCTATTTTTCACCTTAAATCTCATCACAATTTTATAACCTTAACCTTCCACATCACTATTTATAACCCCTACTGTAAATGTCACTTTCTAGGTCTATGTACAGATAGGGGAGAGCGCTTAGGGGTCAAAACATCAAATTCCACATTTTCTCTATCATATTAGCTCATGATTGTCTTTTGGACCATTTGATATGGTTCCCCCTTGATGGCATAGCCTATAATTTTTAAGGTTAAGTGTAAAGTCACTTTTATCAACATCCTATAGGTAATCGTTGTCACAATTTAGTGGTTTTTTAGACATCTTTTGACTTTAATTAATCACCCTTCACTCACCTTATGTCCCTAAAAATAGTCATGAACATTGTATGTGGATAGGTATATTAGATAAAATAACCAAGAGCATTGGAAAATCTTCTTATCATGGTATATTCTATTCCAAAAATGCTCAAGTACCTTTGTTTTTGTCATTTTAGGATAGAGATACCAAAACAGTCTTCTTCCTAAAGTGACTTTCATAGTCCTTTTTAACCTTTCTCCATCTCATACTAGGTTATCATGACTCCCTCAATATTCATGGGCTATATACAAGATCTCATGGCATGATTTTTCACTCTTTTAGACATCCTATCCATTTGTTTAAGCCACCTATAGGTGGTGATTAGTTCTAATCAACAATGAATAGAAGGATAGTAGAGAGCATAGCCATGATCATCTCCATCAAGTATAAATCAACTCAAAGTCTCAAAGTGCACTCTAAATATCTCCAAGGATTTGAAACCATTACCAAAATTATTATCTAGGCATGATGTCATGATGGAACCCTTTAACTAATCATTCTCTCTGGATATGCAGATAGTGAAGAGAAAAAGTGGACTAGGTGTTATATTAGGCCTCATGGCCTCTTCCTTGATCATTGAATGCAATTTTATACCTCAAAAAACCTAATACACATACAATTAATTCATATTAACATGAAAAAAACTCCATTCAATGCACCTTTAGGTGCACACTTCTGATCAAAAGCAACAAGGATGATCCAAGGCAAGACAAGCCTAAAAAAGGCTTTCCTAAGAATTTGATATCTTAAAAATCCAATATAACTATGGCAAACTCATGTATAGGTCATTATAAACATAGGAAAATATCAAATTTATAAAACCAAAGTGAATCAGTCTAAAATAATTGCAAATAGTGACCCCCTCTTGGATTAAAGTGCATAAAAAGTTTCTTGGAGTGTTAGCAATGGTTCATAAATGAGGAGCCACAAATCTGGAACTTATTACTATGAAAGTTATTTTCACTCAAAATACTATCCACCTATAGAAGCATTCTTCCTGACTTCACTTGTACGACCTATAGCAAGTGATTGAATCTACCCTTCCTTGGCTTGCCAAGTGAAAATGAAATAAAATGAGCTATAAATGAAAAAATTTATGCAATATATACAATCCAATTGTGTATATGACATTTGGGGAGGTGAAGAGTCACTCCACCATGTTTTTAGTTTCAAGTGCACTTAATAAGTCTATACAAGTGCTACAAATGGGTCAAATTTAGTCAACAATAACCACATGTGCAAGACTAACCTATAAAGGTAGGTCAATCTCTCTAAGGACTTTCTAAGAGGTCCCATAGAATGATCTAATTGATATAGTATAATGATTAAAATCATGATTATTATAACCCAAATTCACTAGTAATTTCATGGTGTAAAAATTTTCACTTGCACCATTATCAATCATAACACTGTGTATATGGTGGTGATCAAGGAATGTTTGAATGAATAAAAAATGAAAATCAGAGTCATCATCCTTGATCTCAATATCATCTAAAGTAATATAAGTTATTTAAACCATAGGAGGTATATTTCATGTATAATTAAAATTAATACCATCTAATGGGTGCACATAATGTGATAGAGGAGGGTGTGCATTATATATAATTTGCACTTCTAGTTACTTCTTAGAATAGTCTCACAAAGTATTGTTAAATATTTTTTTATTTCTATTGATGACCAGGTTATGAACCAAATTCCTTGAGAGGATCATAAAATATAATATTTTGCTTATCAATAAGGTCTTAGATCTTATTCTTCAAGATAAAACATTTGTTCATAGAATATCTTGGTCCTTGGTGATAATCACAATAAGCATTCACATCATATCCTTTGGGTAGATATTTATTCATATCAACCTCTTAATATGAGGGAGAGATATAAGATGACATTCTACTAGCCATAGGAGTAAAGAAGTGGGAGACTAAGGTAAGTTTGTAAATTGTATCCTTGGTGCATTATATAAGACAAGCTAATTAGGCTACTATGAAACTGTGTTAACCATGGTTATTGCTTCCTTTTTAGGCTTAGGAGGCTTTACCTTATAACTTGGTTTGATTGTAAATTTGGCATTGGATGTAGATGGATTTTTTTTGTTTGATACATACTTGAGATTATTCAATTAAATAGGTTTCATTTCATGGTCATGTACAACATGGCATAAGTCATCAAAATATATGAACTTGTTGAAAATAATGGACTCATGTAAAGGATCAAAAAAACTTTGCTTGAATATGTCTTGCAACTCATTATCTACCATAGGATTGGTTATTTTATCTAAAATAATCTTATACATCAAGATGTATCCATTGATAGGTTCATTTTTTCCTTTTTTGATTTTGTCAATTTGAGCATAGGAAACCTTTTCATAAATATTAATGGAAAAGTGTGCAAAAAACTGATCTACAAGTGGTTTTAATGCTTTCATGGATTGGAGAGGTAAATCATTGAACCATATCAAATCATATTCCTTGAGGCTTCTTGGGAATAATTTGGTCAAAATTTTATCATTGGAGGCATAATCAAGGCATACCACTTAAAAGGTCCAAAGATGTTGTTCAGAATCACCCTTTCCATCATAAAATGTGAACTTATGTCTAAAAAAACTAGTTGGTAAAGGGTGAAAAGATATCTCAATTGCAAGAGGGTTATGTAAAACATCTTGGGAATCACTAGAATGAAGATACATTAAAGCATTTTTTTCAATGTTTATAACCCTATCCTCTAAGGTATTTATAGCTTGAAAGAGTGTTTAAACTATAGACCCATTGGGATTTAAATTATCAAGATGAATAGTCACCAAAGGGGATGTAATCATGGTTTGAATAGGCATAGAAACTGATATTTGAGTTGAAACATTTGTTATCCTCATGGTATTTGTAGAAATATTAGTTTCAAGAAATAAAGGTTAAAATACATATCTTGTGCCCCCATTAGAAGTATTAGATTGTAGTGTGTTCATGGGGAGGGTTGTTGGTGTATGGGGATCACCCATAGTTCTAATAACATGATCAATAGATGGAACTATTTGTTCATATATGTTTTTTTCATTTTTAATTTTTTAAATGGTTTTTAGGATTTCATCAAGATCTCCACGGTTTTGATGAATATGCTCATGAAATAATAAAATTGATTGCACTTACTCATGATCTATTTTTTCATGTGTATTAGTTTCATTAGACTTGTAGACACCTAAATTACATTTAGTGTCAAAATGTGCCTTAAACCTAGTAATTCGTCTTCTTAAATTCAAAATCAAAATCATTCCATCTTCATCCAAATTCAAATAATTAAATAAATCAAATTTAATCAATTGTACACAGTTTTAATCCAAATTTAATTATGAAATTTGGATTTCACACCTCACCCAACATCTTCCACCTTTATCTTTAGCACATGTTGACTCATCCCAACCAATCCCACAACTTCCTCAACTACGTTTGAGTCATTCCTTGAGTTTCAAATAGTTTGAATGATTCTTGGTGACTTAGCTAACCATCTCCATATTTGTCTCAACCATTTGAAATGATCATCATCCTCATGGATAAGGACTCATTAGCCATCATAGATTATTTGGATAATTTGAAATATCTAATTAATCCTCTACCACTCAATATTTCCTCCAAAAAACTATAAATAAGCATGACAACCATCACTTTCATCATCCTCACTTATGCTAACAAAGTTTTATCTAAATCACAAGCAAATCTAAAGTGAATCAAATCCATCAAATAGCATTTTTACATCAAAATGTTTACCATTTTACCTTGCATTGGAAGAGTGAGAAACCACAATTCAAATAGAGCTAATCAAATTCATATCGCAATGGAAGAAGCCTTTTACAACTAAGATATAAGTTTGTGTTGTTTATTTTATTTGTAGCTCTAGCTTAGGTTGAGTTAGTTTAGATTAAGAATTTTTAGTTTAATTTGAATTACTATATTTCCTTAAATACTTTTTGTAATGACCGATATTTGTGTCTATACACATGATACATCTCAAACATATATTTACGTCAAAACTCAAAAATGTGTCAAGTCTCTCCTGCCCCTCAAATGGAACATCTAATCTAGGACTTAACTCATAATGTTGTGATGTGCTCCATGGATGACCTGTTAACTAATTTGCCACCAAGTCAAATTAGGTCAACCTATTATATAGATCAAACTTTCATAGGGTGTCTTAGTATTAGGAAATGTTTACCATGGTCATTAATGAGGTCATGTAATGTGTTTTATCTCTTGTCATATTTGTTAGTTTGTCCCAAGTCATTTTATGTCACCTTTTGAGTCATTAAATGAACTTTTATGGTTTCCCATGAAAAACAAAGGTGTTAATAGGTATTGTAACATCACACATCATAATATGTTAGAGATGGTAGTTTCAAGATTGAATTTTGTAGGTTCAACATCCATCCAATAAGATCAAGTAGTTTCTATTAGTTTTAGGTAGTTGTACGAACTATAAAATAGTTATGGCATGTGTGAGGACTTCAAAAGTGTCTCTTTAGATCCCAATTTCTCACTTATATAGTCAAGCAACTTTGATAGATCCAAAATTTCCAAAACCTAACCTCTCTCTCATCACTCTCTTGAACAAATCAAAAGGGTCAACCAGTTTCCACTTGGTATGGATAAGAGGAGGTGAGTTGGAGCAAGTTCACTTTGTGGGTGGAAGTAATCCATTTTTAAAGACATTTCATGGCAATATTCAAAGTATTGGTGATGTGTGATCTATGAATAATCTCTAAGATTTTTAGCTTCTTAATACTACTTGTACGTCCCCAATGGTGTCAATTTTCTTCCCTATCTGCATTGATTTAAGCAAACCAAGTGTTGTATATATTATTTAAGAGTATTACCATATTTATCATATGTGTTTTAGTCTTTTCTAAATGTGTGGATATAAATAAACAAGTAGGACTACCTCATCTTGCTAGTGGAAGATACCATGGAGGTCTACAGACCTTGTTTTCATAACTACAAAGCTTACCTTCTATATTATTCTATAGATCAAAGGTGATATGTTGTTCCAACCTCTCATAGCATGGTGATCAGTTGTTATTTTGAATATTTAGTCTTAAATATTAGAATTGATGGAGAATATAGTTATAATTGCACATAGTTAGGTAACCTATTACTGTCACCTACAGTGAAGTGAAACCAAGCCTTGATCAATCATGTTGATGAAGCAAGGAGGTTTCAATATTGTTAAGAGGCTCTAAAGGTGTAAACAATAAAATTGAGTTGTTCAAATACTTAGAGATATTAGTTATGAGAATCAATTGAACATACACAGTCATATGTTTGATATCACCTACAGGTAGTCTCTAACAGTGGCATGACTTCAATCCAAAAGAGGTAGAGTGTTGATATGTAAGTGTTTGAACTCATTTAAAACCTTCAATCAGGGCTTAAAATGTAGAAAACATAATTGTGATAATGGTGAGGCCATTGTATATAGACATACCTAGAACCATGTCCACAGATTAAGAAAGTTGAAATTGAGAAGTTTTACCTTAACTTCTCCAAATGAGGGTTTTGCCCATACCCAGTGCCATCTTATGATGAAAACTTTGAGGTCCATATTAGTATAAATTTATTCTTTCCTATAACCCAAGTCTATAGGTTACATTTAAACATGAGAAATTAGTTTTTTGGTCAAGATAAGGTGATGTAAGTAGGCTTCCAATTCAAGCAAGTTCTCACTATAAACTTTCATTAAGCTATAGTGCTTTGGAAGCTAAAATGATCTTATAACACAATGGTGACACAAGGGTTATATGAATCAAGACAAAGTGACTCCATTTGAGTGAAATATGACACTATTTACCTCAAGATAAATCAAAAGAGTTGAGTTATATTTTTTTGACATAGTTCATCACCTATAGGAAGATTTCATATCCCTAATTAAGCATCTACAGTCAGACTATAGACCCACAAAGTGTTGATGGTTAGAGACAAAGAGTTAAGAATTTTGTAGAAAAAGATGTTAATTAAAGATAGAAATGATATATTTACCTCATAAGTATTAAAAAAAAAAAAATAGTACTCAAACACAAATGAACATCTATAGAGGCCCTTTGAATTCTCCCTGATTGTCACCAATAGGTGACACAGTCAACATAGTTATGGACTAGCCTAGGCAAGTAAAGAGAGGAAGTTTGGAAAGTTGGAAAAGGTGGATGTTGGATTGAACATGATTAAGAAAAATATCACATGGGTAACATAAAATTCATATGATTCTTAGAGTAAGGAAGCAAAGCAAAGGTGAGTTTCTAACTCCACACTTAGCCTTGGGTTCTAGACCCTGTAGATAATCACTAGGATTAAGAGGCTAGTTTTAGATTTTGGAGTGTGGAGATATCTGTAGAGGTGATATAGATTTATAAATTTGTATATAAAGTTATAAAAACCTATTATATACTCCCATATTCTCATTTTGACCAAGTAAGTAGAGTAAATGCCCTTTATTTTGTCTCAGATAGAGGGCACTCCATAGTCAAGACCACCCTACAGGCATAATGAATGAATGCAAATAGATGAATATCAGAGTATCTATTGCTTATTAAAGGATGTGAAAATTTTATTTAAAGGTAAAAAAGTGTTAAAAGTCACCTATAGTCCTGAGAAGCACTCACAAGGGTCAAAGACTCAAGAAAGGTAGTGTAAGCCTATCAGGCCTAAACTGAACATGAACCCTAATGGCTCCCAAATTCACTTATAACATCATGTGAATTTTAAAAAATATTTTATAACATTAATTTATGAGTGCATGGTCTATAAAATCCATTGATTTTTAGGGAAATAACTTGAATTTGTCAATTTGGCATTAAACTATCTCAGACCTACTCAGAATGCCTAGAAGGAGCTCGAGAGCCATATTCAAGTAATCATATTTTTAGGGACACCATGCACGGTACCTCAAAGAACTAGGAATAGTTTAATGGGGTCATAAAATTAGTCTCAATGGAATTTTTTTGGAAATTGAGAGTCTAGTTTTTTATGAACCATTATTAAGAACTATAACAACTCAAAACCCTATTAAAACCCTTGATTAAGACCTGATGGAGAAAATATGAAAGGATTTTAATTAAAATGTGGTTAAATATTCATTAAATTATATTAACCTATCTATAATTCTCCCAATATCCATGACATCCACTTTTATCATACCATCACTTGTATAAACATGCTAAAATATAAGTTTCTTATAGGTTTTGGTGTGTTTTATAGGTATAGAGGAGAATTAGTGGATGAAGTTAATTGAGGTAGGTCTATATGGTCTTATTATAAATCCATATACTTATATCTCACCCAATTTAATCATATAAAATCCTTTGTTACACTATTCACTACAAGCAATCTTGAACAGATAGTGAAAATGAGAAGTGACTACCTAGTGAGAAAATGAGAGGTCTATTTTTGGATCTTTTTAAGGTATAACTCATGGTGTAAAAGAAAAAGTGAATTTTAATAGATGTCATAACACCTATTACACATATTTACTTAAGTAACTACCATTCACCTTGATGACAAATGTGAAGATTGAAGCCAAGAGGGATAGTAAGTGGTTGCAGATAGTGAACACAAGTATCAAGAGGAAGGCTATCAGTTAGGGAGGTACATGATGACTATTACATCTTATTTACAACCTCCATAAGATATTTCATATGTGTTAATACTTCATATTTTAGTTTCAAGTGTTCAAACGATGCTTCATCATGAAGACAGTTTCAAGAAGGCTAGTTGAGGTCTTTATGACAACTTCAGGAGAATAATGCAATTCTGGTGGACACTTGTCCATGACAAGTTACTAGACTCTTTCCTAATATATTATCTTGTAATGTAACTAGTTATCATAATTTTACACTTGTCCTTATGACCTTTTCACTTCTCTTCTTGTCTCTCCTCTTTCATGCTCTATAAATGCAAGCCATTTTGGCCTTTGTATAAAAATCCACACCTGGTATGGTGAAGCCCTACTAGTTTGAATATTATATTTTCCTTTGAAATAAATATTTAAAATATATTTTTGAGTCAATATATTCTTTTTCTAAGTGTGTGAAGTAGTTGATAATGGAATGATAAGTGATAAATATATATTCTTGTCTTTTCTTTGCTCTTCCATGTTTGATGCAAGTAGTTTTTACTCTAAAAGGTCACATGAAGTGTATTCAAGTGTATTTGTATATATATAAGTGTAAATAGTAGCATTAGTGTCTAAAATATAACCTCATGTTCACTCACCTTGAGAATTAACATGCTTATCACCTCCATTTTTGAAATATTTATGTTAGAGCAATCTAGGATGTTGAGACTAGTGTTATGAGTCATATTTCATAGTACAAGTGTATGGTAGTCTAATGGAGATATATCTGATGTATCACCTCATTATCATAGGTTAATTTTTATTCTCCTTTTATCCCTTTCCATCAAAAAAAGTGAGCATTGTAGGTGATAAGCTATCAAAGTCTAATCTAGGGATCTATCCCTTAAACCTAGATGTTTACCTCTTCTATAGGAAACCCACAGGCTTAGAGGTAATCCAATTTTTCACTAAAACAAGAGAATACTTGAACAACCTATTTATGGTGTAAGATAGAGTGATAAAATTTATATCATGCCTAGTTTAACAATTATATCAAGTACATCTTATCAGGGTGAATGTTGGTCTTAACAACATCATAGTTGTATATCATGTTCTAGTCAGCATTTGGTGACTCCAATCAAGGTAACATTGGGTTATAGACAAAAAAATTTCACTCCTTTTTTCATTCTTCATTGTCCTTATTAGGTCAACTATTAGTAGAGGAAACTATCCTATAGATCTACTCCCTCAACCTGAACTTCCTCTTGAAGTTCAACACACTCAACCTATCTTGACATTTGAAGAGCAAGAAGAATTTACAAGCTAAGAAGATCAAGAGATTGAAGAATAACTTGAGGAAAACATGGATAAGAAGCATTCCTTCCCAACATTTAACACTAAAAATCCTATACATATCAATGCATATGAGGATATACCTCTTAATGCTACTAAGAGTGTCCCCACTTTAAATGGGGAAGGTCCAATCACCCCAAGTGAGCATATTAGGGACATCTCTAACTTCTAAAAATTTCATAATGTCACTAAGGTTAACATTTAAATTAAGTTACTTTTCATGTATCTTAGGTGAAAATCCCTTGACTAGTATAGGACATTGTCGGGTGGATGTATCACCAATTGGGATGAGTGTGGATAATTTTTGACCCAAAGGTTTGAAGATAGAAGTGATCACACATCACTCATTCATCAATTAAATGTGATTCAAATAGGTCCTAAAGAAACTATGCATGACTTAGAGGTTTCAATGAATTTTGTATAGGATACCTCTTCCCATGAGACCCCCTAAAAGCTTTGTTTTCCCTACATACCTAAGGGCTATTTTAACTAGCATAGCCATCATGTTGCAATCCATAGGTGGTTACACCTTACCTAAAGCTTATGACATGTCCATTAGAGATGAGAATGGTCTAATACAAGCTAGTAAAATCCCTCCAAAATTTTTTATGCCTATTCTACCCAACATTTCTTAGACCTCTCCAAATCTTTCTCCAACCTGAAATGTAAACACCAAGTCTAGAGTTACCCCAAGGAAGGTAGAATATACCATTGATTGACAGGTAGGATTTAATGACCTTGAGGCTCAAGTTAGGAAACTAAATATATAGTATGGAGTTAACCAAAAACCATATCCCTATCCTTCACAATAAAATATGTTCCCACCTTATAAATTGGTCAAAGGAGATGGCAAGGCTATCCTAACTTCAATAGACCATCCAATGCATATAATCTAACATGTACCTCCAGCACAAGACCCATGGTCCTAGTTCATAATAACTTGATTGAAGGAGAAAAGTGGTAGTCTCAAGGATAATACATGTATGCCAATAAAGGTGAGGGGAAAGCTTTTGTAGCTCAAGGAGTAGTTACTTCTCAATTGTCAACAAAAGATAAGAATTTCTTACGAGTAGAAACAAATGAAGAATTACAGCCTCAAAGAGTGAGCCTTGAAAATTTTCAAGTGAAAGATACATTTATCCTCAATTAGAGTAATTTAATGGCATATAACACTATATCAAATATGAAGGCTTTAATATATGTCCATGGTGCTGACACAAGTCTGAGTAATCCTCCTACAATGCAACAAGGTGTGAGTGCAAGTGTGATAGTCCCTATAGCTTTTGCATCTCTTCAAAATCATAATGTTGGAAAGGTGACTCAAAGTGATCCATTACGTAAAGTTCAAGGCACTTATTTTCCTTCAAGAATGAAAAAAAAGGTGAGTGTTCCTACTTTGAATAATTTTGATTCTTTTAAGAGTGATAACACTAGCCTCTCTTTTTGGGAAGTGTTTCACATGCTCGATGAAAAGGAGCTTAGTCAAGATCAATTATCCCAAATCTACATTGGTCCTCAACCATCAATACATGGTCATGTTTCACTCACTAATTCTCCCACTCACATTTTTTAACCCTCTACCTAATCTAAAAAACCTCCACCCTTTTACCTCACTCTCATTAATGGAAATAAGTTAGTTCACAATTACATTATGGATAGTGGGGAAAGTACCTCAATAATGCACAATCTTATGGCAGATAAATTAGGCTTGAAATATGAACCATAAAATAAGGGAATCATACAAATTTATGGGACACCAAATAAGTTAGTGGGGCTTGTCAAGGTTTTGAGATTTTTCTCACATGATTGTCCAAGCTTCCCAATCCTTCAAGATATTGTGGTGGATGATCTACCTATTCACTTTTCTATTTGCCTATCAAGTAATTTCACCACCAAGATAAGAGGTTATCTCTTAGCTGATTGGTCCTTCTTGGCCTTCAATACAATGTATGAAGCAAAGGTGTCTATTGATACACAACCATAAGTTTCATATTAAGCCATATGTGGAAGAAAGCTCTAGTCTCAATTGTATAATCAATGATCAAGAGGAGTATGTTATGGATGATGGAACATACTCCAAAATTGGGGGTATATCTAATATTTTCCTAGATGAGTATGGTATTTATAGTTATGGACATGATCCATACACTTTCATTGAACATACTACCCTTGGCACATACATCATCCATGAGGAAGGTTATGGACAATCTAAGGTAAGCATTGATAATTCTTTTCCGCAAGATTTTGAGGGTAATTACCTTATTCATATGCATGATGATGATGGTTTTTAATGTTTGTTATATTAAGATGTTGAGGAAAATTAATGACTCAAATGGAAGTAGTACAACTACCTAAAACTACTTGATATTCTTGGATGGATGTTGAACCTACAAAATTTAGTCTCAAAACTACCATCTCTAACATATTCTAACATGTGGGACATTATAGTACCTCTAGACACCTATTTTTTTCATGGGAAAATGTACAAGGTTATTAAATGTTTGGTTTTTAAATGTATAGGGGGTTGACCTAATTTGAGTCATTAAATGAACTTGTACATTTTCCCATGAAAAAAAAAGGTGTCTAGAGGTACTATAATGTCCCACATGTTAGAATATGTTAGAGATGGTAGTTTTGAGACTAAATTTTGTAGGTTCAACATCCATCTAAGAATATCAAGTAGTTTTAGGTAGTTGTACAACCTATATAATATTTATGGAATGTGGGAGGCCTTAAAAAGTGTCTCTTGAGATCCCCATATCTAAATTCCATGCTTAGGTATCTCTGATAGGTCCAAACTTTCCAAAGACTAACCTCTCTCTCACATCACTCTCTTTGACAAGTCAAAAGGGTCAACTAGTTTCCACTTGGTACAGACAAGATAAGGTGAGTTAGATCAAGTGCACTTGGTGGGTGGTATTACTCAATTTATACTTCCATTTCATTTAAATATTCAAAGGATTAGTGGTATGTTATTTATGAACAATATCTAATATTGTTAGCTTGTCAAAACTACCTACACATCCCTAATGGCTTCAATTTTATTCTTTGTCTGCATTGATCTAAGAAAACTAAGTGGTGTACATGTTATTTAAGGGTATGAAAATCCTTATCACATGATTTTTATTCTTTTTTTCATGTGTGGATATTAATAAATAAGAAAGACTACCTCATCTTGCTAGTAAAATATACTATGAAGGTCTACAGACATTATTTTCACAATTGTAAAGATTACCATCCTGTATTGGTCTTCATATCAAAGGTGATATGTTGTTTTTTTTGTCTCATACCATGGAGATAAATTTTTATTTTGAAGGTTTAGTCTTAAAGAGTAGCATTTATGGAGAGTATAGTTTGAATTGCACATAGTCAAGTAACATGTGACTATCACCTACAATCAAGTGAAACTAAGACTTGATCCGTCATGTTGATGAAGCAATGAGGGTTCAAGATTGTGAAGAGACTCTCAAGGTGTAAAAAATAAAATTTAACAATCTAAAGACTTAGATATTAATTTTGAGAACCAATTCCACATACACAATCATACATCTGATAGTACCTACAAGCAGTCTCTAGTAGTGGCCTGAGTTCAATCCAAAAGAGGTAGAAGAGTGTTGATATGAAGGTGTTTGAACTCATTTCAAACCTTTAATTAGGTATAAGAACATATAAAGTATCATTGTGACAATGGTGAGTTCATAGTATGCAGACATACCTAGAACCATGTCCATAGATTGAGAAATTTGAAATTGAGAAGTTTTACCTTAACTTCTCTGAATAAGGGTTTTGTCCATACCCAATGCCATCTTATGATGAATAATTTGAGGTCTATGTTAGTATAAATGTCTTCATTATTATATCCCAAGTTTATAAGTTACATTTTAACATGAGAAAGTGGTTTTTTGGTTAATAAATTGGGATAAAAGTAGGCTTCCAATTCAAACAAGTTCTCACTATAGACTTTCAATAAGCTATAGTACTCTTGAAGCTAAAATGATCTTACAACACAATAGTGACACATGGGTTGTATGACTCAAGAAAAAATTACTCTATTTGAGTTAAATCAAAGGAGTTGAGTTATAGTGATTTGACACAATTCATCACCAACAGGAAGGTCTCATATCCCCGTTGAAGCATCTACAATCAGACTATAGACTCACAGAATGTTGATGGTTAGAGATAAAATGTTGAGAGATTTATAGACATAGATGTTAACTAAAGTTAGAATGATATAATGATATTATAAGGATAAAGAGAAACTATAATGGTACTCAAAGACAAATTAAAATTTATATAAGCCCTTTGAATTCTCCCTAATTGTCACCTACAGGTGACACAGTCAACACAGTTTAAGGACTAGCCTAGGTAAGTAGAGAGAGGTAGTTTGGAAAGTTGGAAGAGGTGGATGATGGATTAAACATGATTGAGACCACTTTCATAGTGGTAACATCAACTTCATATTATTCTCATAGTAAGGAAATAGATAAAAGTCAAGTTTCTAACTCCACACTAAGCCTGAGGTTCTAGACCCTGTAGATAGTCAATAGATTCAAGAGGCTAGTTTTAGGTTTTGGAGTGTCGAGAGATATGCAGAGGTGATCTAGATTTTTAACTTTATATATAAGGTTATAAAAACCTATTCTATCCTCAAATAGTCTTAGTTTGACAAAAGTAAATGGGTGAGATGCCCTCTATTTTATCTCAGATAGAGGGCACTCCATGATCAAGACCACCTTACAAGTATAATGAATGAATTAAAATAGATTAAAAGGAGAGTCTTAGGTGATTATGAAAGAATTTATAAATTTTAATTAAAGGTAAACAAGTGTTAAAAGTCACCTATAGTCTAATAAGCACTCACAGGGGTCAAAGACTCAAGAAAGGCAGTCTAAGCTTATTAGGCCTAAACTGAACATGAACCCTAATGTATCCCAACTTCACTTATAACATCATGTAACTTTTCCAACCCAGTTGATAAATTCATTGATGAGTGGAAGGTCTCTAACATCCATTATTCTACAATGAAATATCCTAAATTGGTCAATTTGGCCTAAACATTTCTTAGGCCTACTCAAAATGCCTAGAAGGAGCTCAAGAGCCATCTTCAAGTGCTCATATTTGTAGGGAAACCATGCATGGTGCCTAAAGGAGATAGTAATAGTTGAAGGTGGTCTTACACTTAGTATCAATTGAATTTTTTTTGAGTTTGAGCATTTGGTTTTATGAACCATAACAGCTCAAAACCCTCCTAAAACCCTTGATTAAGACCTGATGGATAAAATATGAAAGGATACGTATTAAAAGGTGGTAAAATGGTCATGAAAGTGATCTGAACCTTTATATCACTCTCCCAAGCTCCATGACATCTAATTTTGCCATACCATCACTTGTACAAATAGGCTAAAAACTAAGTTTCTTGCAGGTTTTGGTGTGTTTTAAAGGTCCAAAGGAGAATTAGTGGATGAAGCTCAATTAGGGAGGTCTATATGGTCTTCTTCTCAATCCATAAACTTTCCTCTCACCTAAGTGAAGAATATAAACTATTCTTCTACATTTTTCACTATAGGTAGTCTTGAATTGATAGTGAAAATGAGAAGTGACTGCCTACTGAGAATATGAGAGGTCTATTTTGGATCTTTTTAAGGTCTAACACATGGATGTAGAAGACAAAGGGACTTTGAACATATTTCATAACACCTCTTGCATGGATTTACTTAAGAAACTTCCAATCACCTTGATGACAAATGTGAAGATCGAAGCCAAAAGGAATAGTAAGTGATTGTAGACAGTGAACACAAGTGTCAAGAGGAAGGCTATTAGTTAAAGAGGTATCTAATGAATATTAAATATTATTTCCAACATCCCTAAGATATTTTATATGTGTCAAGACTTCCTAGTTTAGTTTAAATTGGTCAAGTGATTCTTCATCATGAAGGTAGTCTCAAGAAGGCTAGTTGAGGTATATATGCCAACTTTAGAGAATAATGCAATTCTAGTGGACACTCGTCCATGACAATTTCCTGACCTCTTTTCTAATTCATTCTCTTGAAATGTAACTGGTTCTGATAGTTTGACACTTATCCTTGTGACCTTTCCACTTCTCTTCTTCTCTCTCCTCTCCTATGCTTTATAAATGTAAGTCATTTTGGCATTTGTATAAAAATACACACATAGTATGGTGAAGCCCTATTGGTTTGAATATTATATTTGCCTTTGAAATAAATATTTTAAATTTGTTTTTGAGTTCATATATCAGTATCTAAGTGTGTGAAGTAGTGGATAGTGGAATGATAAGTGATAAATATCTATCCTTGTCTTCTCTTTGCTCTTCTATGTTTGATGCAAGTAGTTTTCACTCTAACAGCTCACATGAAGTGTAGTCAAATGTATTTGTCTATATCTATGTGTAAAGAGTAGCATTAATGTCTATAATTTAACCTCATGTTAATGATGGCTCCAGGAATGGGAGAGAAAATTGAAAATTATATCATGAATAAATTCTTCCACATAGAATTTGATAAAATATTATTTAGAGATAGATTTTTACAAAGAAGGTAAAATCTTATATAAATCTTTTACAAGTGGTTCCACTATGGGACTCAAATAACTATCAAATGAACCAACAAAAATTTATTACTAACATAAATTAAACTAACAAACCATAAAACTAAATAATACTTTGGATCATACGACCCAACAAACTCCCCCTTGATCTAAAGGGGTGTAGAAGATGAATGAACTGGAGCAATGAATCTAAAGTCATCAAAGAAACTTTGTAACAATTACAAGTGGTACATTGTACCTTTGGTACTGACCAAAAACTATGTTGTTTCATAAATAAGCCCACCCCTACGAGTTATGGTAAAAAATGGTTGATGAACATGATCAAGGCCTACTCATCCCTAGTGATCATCATACCATACTATAGTAGAACACGATATGGCATGTCCAACTACATTGACCCATATAAGGTCCCACATAGGAACCCATCCAAGTGATAAAACCATAATCTATATAGCACATTTTCATGATTCCCAACAAATATTGATGACTTTTACTCAATATTACTGGTGCTAACAACCCCTATCAACTCATATTGTCAATAATGACTAATCAAAATCCAACCAATGCCTAAATCTTATCCCTTATCAAGAAAAAGGTGAGAAGCTGTGCATCAAGAGCAAAAAAAAATAAGTAGCTCTATCCACACCATGTCATTAATATCAGATATAAAAAGCTAAAAATAGAATTGAAAGTAAGAACATAAGCCAAAATTTGCCATTCAAAAATTGAACCCATACTCCAAGCAAATAGCTAATTAGAAAGGGTAATTATCCTCCATCCTTGAATGAATCCTCCAACCTCCAACAATATTCTCACATTTTATTAATCAAGAGGATCTTGAGGGACCTGTAAAGGATCGTGGGTTCATCGACAACATAATCAAGAAGTGACAGTGTGGAAATTATCATTTGGATAATGTCCTTTTTGATCAAAAATACACCTTTATACATTAGTTTCTTTATATTGGTTGAAAAAATCATATAAGTACACATAAAATTAAAAAATTAACCATTCCAATATGTTTTTAATATTCAAAAACCTATGAATCATCTACTGACACAACCACTTTTAGATAAAATGGTGATAGGGCATAAAAAGTTATAACCAGTATTGCAACTTACACCCTTATATCACTGATTCTCTTTACAAAGCATTCAAAAATGGAATACTCCCTTTTCAAAAAGGCATATTCTAAAAAACAAATGTAATTAAGAATTTTTCTATAGGTTTTAAACCCGTGACCTTCTCTTATGCAAGTGACTTAAGAAAACTCAACTATCCAACTTCCCATCAATAAACTTGTGAAAGCAAATTATACCAGATATATGTAATCTTTATCTTCTCAGCGTCTTTATGCCACCAATATAAAAAATATTAATGTAAAACCTTTTTTTAAGGTAAATCTTTTTACCATGGCCACCAATATAAAAAAATATTAATGTAAAACATTTTTTTAAGGTAAATCTTTTTACCACACCTTATTGTTTTTGGTGGACCCCACTATCAATTTAGGTTTTGAAAAGCATTTGAGATAGCTTTATTGTTGGAAACTTAATTCTTTTCATGTTGAATATGCTATGGAATCCATACTTCTATTATTAAATTCTCTACGCCATATCTTCCAATATGTCATTGTGACTTTGCCATTATGCTACTAGAGATATTGAGTGTTTAATAAGAGTATTTTGAATCAATGGAAAATGTTCTTCAATAAAAATAAATTTTAATTATACCTTTCTAGATTGGTGTCATACCAACAATTATTTTAGAAACAATTAAATAATAAACTGATATTAGCAGTGGCTCATGATTGAATGAAATAATACCATCAATATTTCATTTTGTAATCACATAGCCAACAACTATCAAATTATGATCAAATCAAGTGTGTAATAATTCACCTCCATATGTTTGAATGTTAGGGATTATGTGAAAACTATTCCCGTAGCATATTTTTGGCTGATGGGGAATGTGATAATGGTTGAATAATTACACCTAAAAAAGATTTTTTTTAACCTACCTTTAAACTTTAATCTTCTCATGTACTGAAAATATTATTTCACTACACTTCCCTATGATTCTTTGTAATCCAAAATGTCAAACATCCTCTTCAAATATTTTGGCTCTGAGCACTGGTCAAAATAAAAGTGTCATACAAATTTTATTCAATCCTCCTTTGATTTCTTGTGGCTCTGATACCATTGTTAGCATCAAGTAGGAGGAACAATAATTCAAAATTTACATTGTGGAATAAATCATTTAATAAAATATTATAATATATTATGTCAAATTGATTTTATAAAGAAGGGTAAAAGCTTATAAAGCTTTTATGGGTGGTTATGTGATGTAACCAATTCCCATGAACCAACCAAGATAATAACAAGACTATTTAATTAATTTACTAACTAAAATAAATAATTAAATCTATTTTGAATCATATGACCTAACAATTAACTCATCTTGAGAATCATAATGCATATCACCTCCAGGTTTGAAATACTTATGTGAGAGCAATCTAGGATGTTGAGAGCTGTGTTATGAGTCATGTTTCATAGTGAAAGTGTATGGTAGTCTAGTGGAGATTTATCTGGTGTATCACCTTATTAGAATAGGTTACTCTTTATGCTCCTTCTATCCCTTTCCATCCAAGCAAGCAAGTAGTGTAGGTGATAAGTTGTCAAAGTCTAATTTAGGGAACTAGCCATTATACCTAGAGGTTTACCTCTATTATAGATAACACATAAACCTAGAAGTAATCCAATGTTTCACTCAATATAGAGAAGACTTGAACAACCTCTCTAGGCTACAAGATTGAATGACAATAGGACCCATGATGTGATGTGAAACCTATTCCACTAATTTATATGACTCTATTAGCTAAACCAATATCTCTGACATTAACTACCTAGTTGAATACTCCCTATATGATGGTGCCCTACATGTACATGAAACAACCTCCTCATATAAACTCCTATAATATGTAGCCTACTCTATAACCCTCATCACCCTATCTAATGTCACTAGAAACCCTTGCCCTACTAATAAAACCCTAGCCTCTAAGAGATTTGTCCTCATAATATCCCTTTCCTATCTATATCTTTAAATGAAATATGTATAATCTAACATATGTGTCTCTACATCATGTGTAACTACTCCAAGTTGTATCGCAATCTCATCCCTCTCTAGTCTCTTAACCTTTGCCTATAATCTATTTGCCTTAGTAGATGTCCGATATTAGCCACTCTAAGTTATAGTTGACCCCTCTCTATTTTCAACTTCCCCTTGTAATATAGACACCTCTCTATGTAAACCTACAATTTTACTATCTTAGGCTTGGATATCCTCATGTATTATATCAATAAGGGTCTGATCATCTTGTGATCTACCTTTATGTAAAGGACATACCATGTCTCCTCTATACATATGTGTAACATGTACTGATCTAATAATTATATCCTCCCCATCCTTATCTCCATCATTATCAATAAATACCAATGAAGTCTCCCCTCTACCTACCTAATCTATATCTACCCTCATATTCATATCTCCTCCCATATCAACACCAGCCTCTCATAGAATTTTAGCATCCTCCACCTATGTAACCTCTACTTCTTGTAGTTGGATATCCTCTAAAACATTTCCTCTATCCCATCCTTATCTACCTCTTCTTTGTCTTGTGACTACATTCCTAATAGCACTCTTAATCATGTGCCTCATGATTATCTGCTCAAACAAGTAACCAATCTCTACCTCTAAGTTCATGGTGGTACATATAGAACTGTCAATCTCATCAACCATTGACTGGCCCACCAATATGCATATCCATCTATGAATCTTGTGTTAATAACATCCCTCCTATCCATCCATGTAATTGAATTTAATTATGACCATCTATGGTCTACTATATCAAGATCAATAGTCACCCCCCACTAATCTCTTTTTATAATTTCCCATGCAAATATGTGAAGACTTACAAGAATATGTTGTCTAATACCAATAGTTTCATCACCTTATTAAGGTGATATCTCTATATAATATAATCATGTATACCAACTAACTCATCATGTAATCCATGTATAATTCATCTTGTGGCCACTAGAAAACTATCTCTCTATACGGTCTCTAGGTGATCTAGTTATCATCTATCTCAACTATAGCTCTCATATAAAACTCTAAGTCCCCCAAGTGTGGTATGTGGGTGCCTATTATCATATTCCATCTATACACTATTGGTTTATCCACATAACATGTAATCATAAGCCAAATTGACCTCTTCATGGTATTGTGCTCCCATCACCAAACTTTTAGTAGTGTGGAAGGACCAATCTCCTTCCCATAAATGTATACTGTATGGTGGAAATCCTTTTATAATTTTTTCAAGAACACATGGTCCCCATAAAAATATCTCTCCCATATCCATCATATCTCCAATGACATCTAAAGAATCAATAAGACATAGTCTCCCACTCTTTTCATGAAGCATAATGCCACTAAAACAACCATGAGTACCATAGTCAAAGAATTTATCCCTAACCACATGTAGTCGTAATGTTTACCCCTCCTCTCACCACTAAAATCAATTTGTCCCCAAACATCCCATACAATGCAATCTCTTATACTCATCTACCTCGTATCAAAATCCTTAAAATTTGATACACATCCTCTAGTGTCATCATCATATCACTTATCAATATGTGAAATGTGTTGGTCTCAATGTGACATCTCTTGGCCAACATAATCAATAGATCCCTATCTACATAGATCTCAAGTATCTACATGATATATGATAGCCTTATAGCCTCTAATACTCCAAACTCATACTTGGTGAATCATGTTATCTATGAAATCACCCTAGGTCTCTGGTCCCATGTCACAAGTACTAAAAATACATCCTACAATCACAACACATTAACATAATGTCAATTTTATCTATTAGAATACAAATCCATTTAACACTAATCAACAACATTCAAAATCACAAAAACCAAAAAAAAAATCTTCCTTCACATTATTTTCTAACCATATGACATTTTGTTTATTTATTCATTTATGAATTGTTGACAATTTTGATTCCATAGGTCAAATTGCCACCCTTATCATTTGAAACTTTGCATACCATGCCTTTTTGTCTTGTGAATTAGTAATTGGTCCTAAAAATTCCTTGAAGAATCCATGGTTAATAGGTCTTAATGTTGTTTAAGTGATTTAGGGTCTTTTATTTCACTTGTCTTGTTCTTTGTAGGAAAGTGTTGATGTTGATCAAAACAGTGAAGGGGGCAAGTTTTTCAAGAAATTCGATGAAGCAAAATTCAAAAAAATTGAAGGAATTGGTATTTCAAGAAATTTTTTAAGAAATTACTTTAGGATCAAATTATGAGCCAATGGTCCAATTTTTTCAAAAGCCAACGGTCATTTTTTTTAGAGTTCAACGATCCATTTTTTAAAAACAGAAGGGACTTTTGAAACAAGCCAAAAGAATCAAGTCCATGGGAAAATTATTCATGGAAATTGAAGAAAACAAAAACTTTGAAGGGTCCTTTGCAAAATTTCTAAAGGAAAAGGATAGTTTCAAATGCTGAAGGGACCATTTTCAATAATTTTGAAGGGTTCTTTGCAAGAAATCTGAAAGGCACTTTTCGATAAAATGGGTTCTTTTCCTTCAAAAAAGCCCATTTCAAATTCTTCGAAGGTCATTACATTGAAGGTCAATTTCAAAAAATTTGAAATTCCTTTTCATTTTTTTTGAGAGGACCTTTTCAAAAGTTCTGAAGACTGAAAAAACTTTTTTGAAGATCGAGACAACTTTTTTGAAGACCATTTCACAAAATTTGAGGGCCACTTTCTCTTCATAAAAGGTCTATTTCACAAAATCCAAAGGGTAATTTCCTTTTGGAAAGGGATAAATTCAAGGTTCTTGAGGGTCATATTCAAGAAGTCTGAAGGGTTATTTCTTTTGGGAGGGTGCATTTCAAAAGGGCAAAGGCATTTACAAAGTTTTGAAGGATTTTCTTCGAAAGAAAACGCTGAAGGAAATTGTTCAGGCAAAAAGTCTGAAGGCCAAAAAATATGAAATAATTCCTTCAAGAAAAAAGCCCAAAATAATTCCTATGGGAAAAAGTTCTCAAATAAATAGACAGAAGAAAAAGTCTGAAGAGAAAAAGAATGAAGATAAAAGTCTACAAGAAATAAGTCCATGAAAAATAGATAGAAACAAATTATCCAAAGAAATAGACAAAAATAAATAGTCGTGGACAAATAGTCCAAAGACAAAGGTCCAAATACAAAGAGCCCAAGAATAAAAGGCTAAGGAATTAAAAGGAGAGATTAACATGGAATTTCATTTATGCTTCAATTTTCAAAGCCCCTTTTCATGCAAGTGGAGGCCATTTGGAGTTGATTGGTCTTGAGTTTATGTTGAATCTTGTCCAAGTGTCACATATATTCTAATCTATCTTCTTAATTGAAGACTTTCAATACTTTCAATTGGTTCAAACGGAAGTTCTTCACCTAAGGATTGGTGTATCATCTTCTCATGTAAAATGGAGTTACCTGGAGTTCACTAGACAAGGCTTATCATGAACCTTCCTTTATTTCCATACAAAGAAGGTCTTTCTTTTGTTTCAACTCAACTTCCAAAGATATCAAGTGGAGTTTCTCTTTGAGAATTTGGAGTATCTTTCCATGCATGGAACAAATAAGTCCAAGATGGGCCTACCATCCTTTTCCAATGCCAAATAGATTTTTCATGCAAGACATAATACAAAAGGATATTATTTGAAGGTTATGTTATCTTTTGATAGCTAAAGTTAGACTTGTGTGATGTGGGAGTTGATCTCCTTTCCTATTTTCAATGTCAATCTCTTGGATTTTGTATGTTTTTTATATATAAGTTAGCTTTTCAACCTTAAAATCTATCCCTCTTTTGGCAAGACCAGACTCTAACAAAATTTGAGTTTTGTAACCTTTTCAGATAAATAAAAGGATTGTTTCTAGATTCTAGGGTGATGGTATAGTGTATTTATGTCAGTGATTTACAAATGTGATAGAATTTTATTCCTTTTCAAGTCTTAATTCTTACCTATTTACTAGTTGATCAGATTATGTAGGTCATGTTCTATGTTTGATTTATTTTAGATGAAGTTACAATGGATGTAAGTGGCTAGTTAGTGCTTTGAATCAGGCCTATTCCATCATTTCTCTCAATCTTTGATCACCAAATAAAACCTTTTCATGAAATATTGATGCATGTCAATTGGAGTTGAAATTTTAGTCTTTTTCTTATATAATCAGTGTTTTTAGAAGCTCAAATTGAGTGGATGAACCAAAATAAAGGTGTATCACCATCATTATATAGGATTTTCCTTCAATTTTCTTTGTTAATTTTTCTCTCTTCCCTTTTCCCTAATAGTTTATAGCATAAAGTAGTGATCCTAATTGATAAATCAAAGGGAGATAGCCCTTAGAATCTAGAGATTCAATCCACTGATTAGGACACCGATAGTCTAGGATTATTTCTATGTTTTAGTAGACTATGAAGGCCTGAAACTACCTTCACAAGGGTGTGAGTCTGATTGACAACAATTTTTGGCACACCCAATGGGACCCTTACTCCTTGGCATAGTTGAAGTTTGGATATGAGGAGAAGCATTTGCAGTAGAGGAGAATATCTATCTTCATCACAAGATAAAGATTTTTTAGGTTGTAGAGTTCATAACATCATTCAGGGAATTCTTTCATGGCAAAGGTTACTACAAAGTCAGCGAGCAAAGGTTTTCCTTTTTAATTCATTAATTTGTCTTCAAAACCATATAAAATATCAAGGTTTAGTAGGACAAACCCATATCCTTAAAAAAAAAATTGTCTCCTGGTTATCCTACTGTTCTAATCACTACAACCCCCACTATCTAAATGGCTATAAAAAAACTAGGTGTTTGTTCTATTCAATAGAGGTAACCCATTGAATTTAGCCCAATTCTATGACATTTTAGTGTCTTCCCTCAAGATCATCCCATTCTTCTCAAGATAAAATCAAACAAATCTATTAAGCATATCCAAGATATATCTAGTCTATGTTTAGTCCATAATGTTGTTGAGGATAATGTTTTTATTATATTGCTTTCTACTTCCTTCAAAGGAAAAACATTGTAGTGGTATATTTTAACCTTTCCATTGAACTCCATTTCTACCTAGGATGAATTGGGTGTAGCCTTCGACAAGCAATTTGAAGACAAATCGGATCACCTCTCTTTGATTGAATAGTTAACTACCATCATGAGAGTTCCTCATGAGTTCAAATTTGATTTTAATCTTAGATTATAAAAGACATGGACTAGGATACCAGTGTTGATTAGGCCATCCCCTAAATATGCATTCTTTTACTATTTGAAAGCCCTTAACTCTAACATTAGTGTGATGATACAGTCAATGGGTGGTACTACCTTGCCAGATGCTTATGAGGTTGCAATAAGGGTAGAGAATAGTTTGATACAAGCTGGTAAGCTTTCTCCAAGGCATCCAATACCTATATTCTTAGAATTGAATTTTATACCAGCCCCTCAAGTTATTCAAACCCCTCAAATTCTATCCTTAGATCCTATTCCATCACCTCATGCTCAAATTACAGCCCTTACTAGTGAAGCTAGTGAGATAAGAGAGTTGAAAATCTTGTTGTAATCCTTTGGGAATGAAATATTGAAACTAAAGAGGAAAAAAATTTAGGCCAATAGGCTTTATCAATAATAAAATTAGACCACTTATCATCCCTTCAAAGATCAAATACCTCCTTATCAAAGTTTCAAAGAGAACAGACCACCTTACCAAGCATAAGGAGCCATAACTCTAGCTAAGCCATATGTTGCCCTTGATCTTAATTCTCCTTCCACTTCAAAGGCCATTTTTCCCACCCCACCTTAATATAACTTGATGCAAGATTTAGGTTGGCAGTCCTCAAATCTCAATGATGCTCAAAACCAAGCCTTGGTATCACAAAACATCACTATGCCACAAATGACATGAGAAGAGTTTTATTTTCAAGGAGGTTAGTACCAAGATACAATTTTGGCATCACAAATAGAGACTCAATGATTTCAAGGGCATCTTGATGTTATTAATGTAAATTGGCAAGTGGATGATCATGTTGCTTTTACTCAAGGTGTTGAAACTAACTATACAAGTGGCCAAGTTGTAGCTATAACTAGAGCTAAAAGAAGAGCCATTGATGAGGCTCAAGAGGTGAAAAAGTCTCCAATTACTCCTAATATTTTTTATAAGAGTACAAAATAATATCTTGCTTCCCCTACAACTCACAAAATCAGAGTATAGAGGTTAGTAAAGCTCATCAAATACCTCTACTTCATGAGCAGCCGGTGCTTCAAAAAGTGCAACCAAAGGCTAGTGGATCTCAATTCAGTATAGTGGATTAGAAGAATAAATTTAATATCAACATTATCATGTGGGATTCTCTTTCCATCCTATAACAAAAATATATGTTCATCGAAGAGCTTTCAGCTCTCAAATTGTCTCCAAAACTAGTTGAGAATGAAGGTGTTGTCTTAACTAATTCAGATCAGCCAATTAAGCAACAAGTACATCAAGTAAATAAGCTGGTAAAGGTGGAAAAAAATGAGTAAAAATAAAATAAAACTCCTTTCTACCTTTCTTTTATAGTGGGTGATACTTTAGGTCATAACTGTATGGTGGATAGTGGAGTTAGTAACGTAGTTATGCCTAAGCAGATTGTAGACAAGCTTGGCCTTGTTTATGAGCCAAACACTAAGGGGTATTTCAATCAGATGGGTCACCAAAAAATATGTTAGGCATCATCAAATATCTAAAATTTACATTACATGTTTTTTCCAATGTTACTATTCAACAGGATGTTGTTGTGGTAGACTTGCCTCCTTACTTTGTTATGTGCCTTTAAAGGGACTTCACCTCTAAGATTGGGGGATATTTATCAGCTGAGTAGTATTCTAAACCTATTACACATTTCCATATGGAGCCATATATGCCAAGTGTTATGAACACTAACTATATTATCTTGGATGATGTACTAGAAACTAGTGGAGTAGAAAATGGATCACTTTTGGATGGAGTTCCATATTTTTTTCTTGATGAGTGGGATTATACTTTTCATGAGCATGACCCTTATAATTTTATTGAAGAAGAAGGACTTGGTGTGTATTGCCTTCATGAGAATGGTGCACTAATTCCAGCCATGTTTAAAGATGATGAATCTAGTGAAGCACCAAGGAATAAAAATGGTAATAGATATATAATGATGTTGGTTTCTCCATAAAATAAAATATATTTCTCCTCTATTAAGTTTTAGTTTGGTTGTTCAAACAATGTTGCAGAGTATGAGGCACTAGTTCACAATTTGTAGTGGGCTAGGAAGATGAAAGTCAATTCTTTGCAATTTTTTGGTGATAGTAAACTTATAGTTAACCAAGTAATAGGTTTAAATGTATGTTAATTTTTTTTGATTAAATCTTACAAGCATATAACATGGGACTTACTTGAATATTTCCAAGATTTTAACATTTAGGCAATACAAAGAGCTGAGAATAAATACATAGATAGGTTGGTTGCCATTGGGTCATAATTTAGTATCCCAGATGATATAAAAAGTGAAAAAAATTAGTTACATATAAATGTGGTTGTAAGGCCTTATGTTCCAGATAATCATGAGAATTATCAAGTGTTCAAATATGACAATCAAATTGTGAGATTTTTGCAAGAGGAGGCTAAGTTTTCTTCAAGAAACCAATCAAAGTATTTGCAGTCGTATGGTGATCAGGTTGTGTAACTAAAAATAAATAAGTTACCCAAGGGATTGGTCACACTTGAGAACATTTTTAGTGGTGATGATGAGTTAAGGAAGGAGAATTCATCCTTGTCAACAAAAGAAGATCACTATGCTAATGTAGAGATTGCAGCTGGTAAGAATTTGAAGTTGGGTAAGGTATGCACTCCTTCACAAAAGGAAGATTTCATTGAGTTATGCACAAGTTTTACTAATGTATTTGATTGGAAATATAGTGGTCTTAAGGGATTTGACCCAAGTTTAGCTCAACACACCATTGAGTTAGAGGCTGAAACTAAACTAGTGAGATAAAGCAAATGCTCATCAATATTAAGCTTGAGCCTTTGATGAGAGCTGAGCTTCACAAGCTCATAGAGTCAGCTATTATATTTCTAATCAAGCACTCAACTTGGGTGGAAAATCTTGTTCCAGTGTAGAAGAATAATGGTGATATTAGATTGTGTGTTGACTTCTGTGATTTGAAAAGGGCTTCACTTAAAGATCACTATACAATGCCATCAATGGAATAAATTTTATAGTTGGTTGCAAGTTTAGAGAGGTTTTCTTTATTGGATGGATATAGTGGCTACAATCAGATTTTGGTCAAGGAAGAGGACCAATTTAAGACAGCCTTCACAACCAAGTGGGGGAAATTTGCATACATAAAGATGCCCTTCGGTTTATCTAATGTTGGATCAACCTTTCAGAGAGGCATGTATATGTCATTTCAATGCCTTTTTAACAAGTTTTTACTTGTTTATTTGGATGATATAACAATGTTTTCAAAGAGTGTAAGTGATCACATTGTTCATCTCAAGCAAGTGTTTGAAAGGTGTAGGTAATATGGGGTATCTCCAAATCCCAAAAAATGTGTTTTCTCAGTTCATGAAGGTAAGCTCCTTAGCCATGTGGTTTCAAATTATGGTTTAAGCATAGATTCTAAAAGGGTTGATTCCATTCTCACATTTTCCTTGCCCAAACACCAAAAGGCTATGCAAAGATTCTTTGGGAAAATAAACTTCATAAGGAGATATATTTCAAATTTTTCCATTTTAGCTAAGCCACTAACATTCATGATAAAGAAGAATTAGAGCTTCAACTGGTCCAAAAAAGGAGTTAAAAGTTTTGAAGATATTAATAAGGCCATAGTTAGTACTCCTACACTTATAAATCTAGATTTCATAACGGATTTCATTTTGTATACATATGCTAACATGGACACCATTTCAGGCATTCTTATGCAACAAAATCATGAGGCTTTAGAGCAGCCAATATCCTTCTTTAGTCAAGGCTTGAAAGAGTATGAAACAAGGTAATCTTTTGTTGAAAAACATGTGATTTCAGTTATAAGGTCTCTTTAAAAGTTTAGATACTTGTTGTCTAACAATAAAATTCACCTAATGGTTTCTCATCCAAGCATCAGGGAGTTCATTTTGAACAAAGATATAAATGAGAAGAGAGCTAGTTGGATAACCAAGGTAATGGAGTATGATGTGGAAATTAAGATCTCAAAGTTGATTAGAGGCAAAGGACTTTATGATCACCTAGCTCAAGACTTGCAAGAGACTAATAAGGTTATTTTGGTGTCAAATGATGAATAGATTGTAGCTGGTCATACCTCACCTTCCAACTAGTTTCATGACTTGGTAATCTATCTCCAAGATGGTATTTATCCCTCTCATCTAAGTTCTTCAAAAAGGAGATATTTTAGGTTGCAATCAATTCCATTTTTACTTGTTGACGGTGTTTTGTTCAAGAAGGATATGAAAGGCATGTTGTGAAGATGTATGTAGCCAAGCCAAACTCGAAGATTGATTGAATAATTCCATGATGGACATGGTGGAGGACATTTTTCCACAAGAACTATAGCCCTTAAGATCATGAGAGGTGGGTATTATTGACATAATTCATGCTACACCCTTAACCTATCACATGTATTAAGATAGGAATAGCCAAATTATGGCTTACTTATCCCTATTTGATGCTATATAACATTTATCTATGAATTCATTTGGTTATTAGGTTGGCCTATGGATTAACCATGGCCTAGATAAACTATATATAGGAGGTAGTGGGTAATTATTTATCATCATATTGTGAATTCTGCTCTTATTAAAACTTGTGGAGGTTGACCCCTCAAAGTGGCTTGTATATTATCATATATTCTGATATATTTTAGTCATATTTGGATCTATTTCTACTATTATACTTTATTGTTGAAGTAATTTCATTCCAAGTGGTATCAAAGCTGTGATTTGGGTAATCTTGTGGGTGAAACCCTAATTTTTTTAAATTTAGCTATATCTAAAAAATGGTTACAAATTTATCTTTAATTTTTTTTATTAGAGTTGATAAATCATTAAATTAAGCTTCTATTAAAATTTTAGATTATTTAGATCTGTTTTACAAAATTTATCACCATTTTAGGTTTTTTCATAAAATTGCTCTATAGTGCACAATTCAAAGAATTTTTCTAAGTTATTTTCCTTTTTTTGAAATATTATAAAAAATTAGATAGGGTATGTTCTTTGTATGTTTTGATTTGAGGTTGACATAAGTCCAAAATTGCTTGGTTAAAGTTGGGTCAAAAGTGCCAATTAGGGTCAACATCGTAAAGCCCTTTTATGATAAGTCCACAAACTCAGAGCTAAGGAAAGGGTGATAAAACTCCATGTAAAATTCTTAAAAAGGAAGAGATGGATTCATAAGGGGGATGTACTAGATCCTTTGTACTAGGGTTCTTTAACATAGATCACAAAGTGAGCCAACTTGACTATAGTGTGCAAGGCATTCAAAGTGAGGTGCAAGGCATAAAATCTAATATAAAGTCCATACAAGATAGTTTGGTAAATATCATGATGGATTTGAAAAATAATTAGTCAAATCATCTAGATATCTCTATTGCACAACCCCACTAGGGTGGTTCTCCCAACCAGTGTACTTCAAATCCAACTACATTGCCACAGAGGAACCTGTTACCAAAGGTGGATATGCAAAAATTTGATGGAAAAGATACACTCAATTGGATTAACCAAATGGAAAATATTTTCAATTTGCATCAGATCCTAGGTGGATAAAAGGTTACCATGGCATCCTTGTATCTTGAACTTGATCAATTCATTTGGTATCGATGATTGTGTGCTCAAAAGAAAAAGATGACTCTCAGTGTCACCTAGTCAATTTTTAAAGAGGAGCTAAAATTACAATATGGCAATAGTGTGATACAGAATTACTTTAGTAACTTGGCAAAATTGTAATAGACTAGCTCTATCAAGGATTATATTCATCATTTTTAGAATCTATCCTAACGTGTGGAGACAATTTCTAAGGAGAAATTGAATGACCTATTTTTGGGTGGACTCAAGGACCACATTCAACATGAAGTACACATGTTTAATCCACTTAAGATTTTTTATTCTATTATCATGGCACGCAGAGCTGAGGAAAAATTTATAGCCAACAATAACTAGCCATTCACTCACTTCAAAGATCGTAGCATATCGACACCAACATTTCCTCCACTTACCAAATTGACCCCTCAACAAATTGAAGAGAAGCATGCAAAAGGATTATGTTTTAATTGTGACAGTAAGTGGATCAAAGGACATAGATGTGTTGAGAAGAAGTTATTCTACATTGAGGGATACAATGAAGATGAAGAAGAAGATGATGCCTCCAATGATGATGAGGAAGAGATAGAGGAGGTACCTAAAGATTCCCAACCTACAATCTCTTGTCATTCACTTGTAGGTATTAACACTCCATAAACTCTTAAGGTGGTGGGTTTCCTTAAGATACAAAAGGTGACAGTGTTGATTAATTCGAGGAGCACACATAACTTCATCAACTATAAGTTGGCCACTCGATTGAACTATTTCATCTACCCAGCACTAGAATTTTAGGTCATGATAATAGATGGTGGTGCAATTAATTGTTCAAGAAAATTCCATAGTATTAAGCTTGCTATGGGTGAGTAAAATATTGATTCTCTTATGTTTTCTATTCCCATGGGTAGCACAAACATTATTTTGGGAGTCCAATGGCTCACAACCTTGGGTACCTTTAAGATGAACTTCCAGGAACTATTCATGCTCTTTCTGTTATGGTCCTGGTGGGTGGACTTCACTAACACCTCAAGTTTTTGGTGTAGCAATTCATTACATGTGGTATCAGAGCCTCCACCTAGGTTCAAGTCACAGAGCAGGTGGCTATGTCAGCATGGTAGTGTTCATTCGAGGCTCATACACATAGGGAATCTTGGTGGTATGGGCACAAATCTAGCCCAGAGTCTGGGCTTCAGAAGCATGGTGGGATGTTATGGTCCTGGTGGGTGGAATTCACTAACACCTCAAGGTTTTGGTGTAGCGGTTTGTTACACTTTCATTTTGAAGGTAGGAAAATTGAATTACGTGGATTATAGGCAAAATCTCTATAATTTATTAGTTCACATCAGATGACCAAGATGATAAAAAAGGGGGTATAGATAATTATTGCATGATTATGTTCCATAGAATTTTAACCCACATAGGCATCTACACATCCTGATCTATAGATGATTCTTGATGACCACCCATCTATTTTTGGGGTCATGCCAAAAGGACTACCACTAAAAAGAGAACATGATCATGCCATTCAACTACTTATAGGGAGTGAACCACAAAATATTAGACCATATATATATCCATATGCATAGAAGAGTGAAATTAAAAAGATGGTCCATGGGATGCTGGAGGCAGGGATCATCAAGCACAACCAAAGTGCATATTCATCACTAGTGGTCATGGTGTGGAAGAAGGATGACACATGGAGGATGTGCCTAGATTATAGGGAACTCAACAAGTACACCATCAAAGATAAGTTTCCTATTCCAATAATTGATAATTTACTTGATGAGTTGCATGGTGCTAATTATTTCACAAAATTATATCTTTGCTCAAGGTACCATCAAATTAGAATCAAGGATGAAGATGTTCATAAAACTACTTTTAGAATGCATGAGGGCCATTATGAGTTTTTGGTAATGCCCTTTGGTCATAAAAATGCACCATCTACTTTTTAGAGCTTGATGAACACTATTTTTAAGCCTTTTTAAGGAAGTTTGTGTTCATTTTCTTTGATGACATATTGATTTATAGTCAAACATGGGAAGCACATCTATAACATGTGAAATAGTTGTTGATAGTTTTGGAGAAGCATCAGCTTTATGTGAAGCCATTCAAATGTGCTTTTAGAGTACAAGAGGTAGTGTACCTAGGTCACATTCTTTCCCATAAAGGTGTCAAAGTTGATCCCCAAAAGATCAAAGCTATGATGGAATGGCCCATACCAAAAACTCTTAAAAACCTCCAAGGGTTCCTAAGACTAATAGGTTACTACTGAAGATTTGTGAAATGTTATGGCATCATAGCGGATCCACTCACTACATTGTTAAATAAGGATGCCTTCCATTGGAATGATGCCACCACCAAATCATTTGAGAAACTAAAAGTAGTTATGTACACCACTCCAATTTTTGGCTACTCTAGACTTCTAAAAGACATTCATTGTTTAATGTAATGCTTCTGGATCTAGGTTGGGAGTAATACTAATGCAAGAAAGAAGACCCATTGCATTTGAGAGTCATCAATTAAAAGGTAAGAATCTACAAAAACCTATCTATGAGAAATAAATGATGGCTATTATTCATGCAATTAAACAATGGAGGCCCTATCTGAAGGGTAGACACTTTAAGGTGAAAATGGATCATGATAGTCTCAAATAATTTTTGGAGCAAAGATTATCATCTAAGGAACAACAAAAGTGGGTAACCAAAATGTTGGTTTATGATTTTGAAATCATCTACAAGAAGGGTAAAGATAATGTAGTAGTAGATGCACTATCCAGATGGGATACATCCACAGAAGCATTAATTTTTGCAATGTCCATGTTGCAAGCAAATTGGTTGGATGAAGCTAGTTTAGAATGGGAGCAAGACAAGGATACATAGGTTCTGATTTAGAATCTTCAGCAAGGTACTTTAGCCTCTGACAAATTGTAATGTCCTATGGTATAAGGGTAGGTTATACTTGAGCAAAGATTCAGAGCTTAAGCATAAGATTCTTATGGATTTGCATGCATCTCCAATAGGGGGACACTCAGGGTTCTTGAAAACTTATCACAGAATTAAGAAAGAATTATTTTGGGAAGGGCTCAAGGGATATGTACAAAGTTTTGTGGTAGAATGCTTGATATGCCAATAGAATAAAGGTGAGATAGTTAAGACCCTGGGTCTGTTATAACCATTAGCAATTCCTAGTCAAAGGTGAGAGGAGGTTTCCATGGATTTCATCACAAGGTCACCTTGTTCTAAAGGTAAGAATGTTATCTTGGTCATTGTGGATAGGCTTACAAAATATGCCCATTTTTGTGCTCTCTCACACCCATTTTTAGCAAGTATAATAGCATCTATTTTTTTGGAGGTAGTTCTAAAATTACATGCAACCTCAAAAATAATTGTAAGTGATCATGATCCTATTTTCACTAGTAATTTCTAGACTGAACTATTTTCTTGTTTGGGTCCTCAGCTAGCTCATAGCTCATCTTACCACCCCCAATATGATATAAAAATAGAAGTGGTTAATAAATGTTTAGAGGGGTATCTCCATTGTTTTGTATCAGATAAATAAGAATGTTGGGTTAAATGGCTACCACTTCTAGAATGGTGGTATAACACATCTTTCCATACCTCTTCTAAAATGTCTCCATTTCTAGTGCTATATGGTTACCATCCACCTTCCATCACTTCTTCATTAAAGGTACAAACCAAGGTTTGAGATGTGGAGCACATTCAACATCAATAAGAGGTTTTGGCTAGTTTGAGAGAGAATTTGGCCTTGGCACAAAATAGGATGAAGCAAAAAGCATATCAACACCATAGTGAGTGAAATTTTGAGGTGGGTGATAGGGTATTTATACATTTACATCCTTACAAGTAGATATCCTTGAAGCAATAGAAAAAGGACAACAAACTTGCTCCTAAATATTATGGCCCTTATCAGGGTCTACAAAAAAATAGAAGTGTGGCTTACAAGCTCGAGTTACCTCATTCATCTCACATACACCCAGTATTTCATGTTTCCTATTTAAATAAGTTCATTGGATAGAAAGTTTCAGCCCAAACAGAGCTCCCAGAACTAGATGAAGAAGGATGAGTCATTTTGGAACCAGAGAAGATCCTCCAAACATGTACTAAGAGGTTAAGAACTACAGAGATTAGGGAATATCTGATCGAGTGAAAGAACCTGAGCAATGAAGATGCAACTTGGGAAGGTGAAGATTTTTCACAACAACATGGAGGACAACAATGGTTTGAAGGGGAAGGTTATGTTACACCCCTAACCTATCACATGTATTAGGATAGGAATATCTAACTTGTGGCTTACTTATCCCTCTTTGATGTTATATCACATTTCTCTATGCATTCATTTGGTTAGTAAGTTAGCCTATGGAGTAACCATGGCCTAGATAGACTATATATAGGAGGTAGTGGGTAATTTTTTATCATCATATTGTGAATTCTGCTCTTATTGAAACTTGTGGAGGTTTCCCCCTTGAAGTGGATTGTCTATTATCATATATTCTGATATATTTCAGTCATATTTGGATCTATTTCTGCTATTATACTTTATTATTGAAGTAATTTCATTCCATTTTATTTAGTGATTGCCATGCATGGGTAAGGAAGTGCAAATAGTGTGCTAAGTTTGTAGGAAAAGTGAAACTTACAACCTTACCTCTTCAACCAATTGCATTAGATCATTCCTTTGTCTAATGGGGATTGGACTTTATTGGTCTCATAAATCTTCCTTCAAGTTCAAGACATAAATAGATTCTAACTACTATAGATTACTTCACACACTAGACAGAAGCACTAGCATTGAAAGAAGCAAATAAAACCAATGTTCTATATTTCTATGAAGGTATGCTTACTAGATTTGGAGTTCCTTCAACTATTATTTCTAATAATGTAATGGCTTTTGTGGGAACTAGGATCAACCAATGGGCTGTCCAACATGGAATTTATCTTAGCACTTCATCAAACTATTATCCATAAGGCAATGGCCTTGATAAATCTACAAATAAGAACCTATTGAAAATCATAATAACTATTGAAGATAATTAGATGTCATTTCATCTCAAGTTGAATTCAACTCTATGGGCTGATAAGATCACCTAAAAAATATCAATAGCCAACTCTCCATACAAGCTAGTATATGGTAAGGAAGAAAGGTTACCCATTTCTCTTGAGTTTCTTGCTTTAGAACTAATTCATTAACTTGAGTTGTTGGAGAATGAGCCTATGGAGATCAGGTATGCTAAGCTTATGGAATTGGATGAAATAAGAAATCAGTCCATGCTAGCCATGAAAATTCATCAAGCACAAGTGAAGAGATCTTTTGACAAGGGAGCTTCTTCATGAAGTTTTAAACAAGGAGATTTGGTCCTCAAGTGGGATGAGTATATAAATAAACTAGGAAGGCACACAAAGTTTTATTCCCTTTATAAAGGTCCATACACAATCTCCAGCTGCAAATCCCACAATGCCTTCTAGCTTACAAAGATGGATGGTGAGGAGCTTCCAATCCCAGTCAATGGAATACATTCAAAAAATTACTACTGAAGAGTTAGGTTCCTTGTTTGTTTTTTTTCCTCCAAGTGTTGTTCAAGAACATTAGTTTAGTTATATTTTGTCCCAAATAAGTGGTTTTTTGCACATTTGCTTTGTTTAGTTAGTTTTCTTATTTTGTATGTTTTTCTTCTTGTTTTGGAAGATGAAGGTTGTCTCATGCTAGGTCAAAAGAGAGTTTACAGTCATGGATCAGATTTGTCATTTTTTTTTGAGTCTAGGAGTCATGTAAATGGTTTGGTTCTCAATTATATCAAGCATGCTTCCCAATTTAGTCACTAAAATGTTGATAATTTTGACCCCATAGGTCAAATTACCACCCTTATCATTTGAAACTTTGCATACCATACCTTTTTATCTTGTGAGTCAGTAATTGGTCTTGAAAATTCCTTAAAGAATCCATGGTTAACAAGTCTTAAGGTTGTTTAGATGATTTAGGGTATTTTCTTTCACTTGTCTTTCTCTTTTCAATAAAGTGTTGATGTTGATCAGAGTAGTGAAAGGAACAAGTTTTTCAAGAAACTAGATGAAGCAAAATTCAAAAAATCCAAAGGAATTGGTCTTTCAGGAAAAATTATGAAGGAATTCCTTTGGGATAAATTCTAAGCCAATGCTCTAATTTTTTCAAAAGCCAATGGTCCTTTTTTTCAAAGTTCAACAATCCATTTTTCAAAAACTGAAGGGAGTTTTCAAACAAGCTGAACGAATCAAGTCTGCAGGAAAATTGTCTATGGAAATTGAAGAAAACAAAAAATCCAAAGGGTCCTTTGAAAAAAATTTGAAGGTATTTTTCTAAAGTCAAAGGACATTTTCAAATTCTGAAGGGACCATTTGCAATAATTCCAAGGGGTTCTTTGCAAGAAATCTAAAAGGCACTTCTCGACAAAAAGGGTTCTTTTCCTTTGGAAAAGCCCATTTCAAATTTTCTGTAGGTCATTTTCAAAAATCTTGAAGGTCAATTTAAAAAGTTCCAAAAGTCCTTTCCTTTTCATTTTTTTTGAGAGGACCTTTTCAAGAGTTTCAAAGACTGAAATAACTTTTTTGAAGACCAAGACAACTTTTATGAAGACCATTTCACAAAATCTAAGGGTCACTTTCTCTTTGGAAAAGTCCATTTCACAAAATCCGAAGGGTAATTTCCTTTTGGAAAGGGATCATTTCAAGGTTCCCAAGGGTCATCTTCAAGAAGTTTAAAGGATTCTTTCCTTTCAGGAGGGTGCATTTCAAAAGGGCAAATCACTTAACATATTTTTGAAGGATTTCCTTTGGGAGAAAAGGCTGAAGGAAATTGTTTAGGCAAAAAGTCTGAAGGCCAAAAAATTTGAAACAATTCCTTCAAAAAAAAAGCCCAAAACAATTCCTGTTGGATACAAATCTAAAATAAATAGACAGAAGAAAAAGTTTGAAGAGGAAAATAATGAAGATAAAAGTCTATAAGAAATAATTCCACAAAAATAGATTGAAACAAATTGTCTGAAGAAATAGATAGAAATAAATAGCCACAGATAAATAGTCTGAAGACAAAGGTCTGAATACAAAGATCCCAAACAAATGCTAAAGGAATACATGCAAAAATGAAGAGCCTGAGAATAAAAGGCCAAGGAATTACAAGGAGAGCTTAACATGGAATTCCATGCATGGTTTAGTTTTTAAAGCCCCTTTTCATGTAAGTGGAGGCCATTTAGAGTTGATTGGTCTTGAGTTTGAATTGAATTTTGTCCAAGTGTCACATCTATTTTGATTTATCTTCTTAATTAAAGACTTTCAATACTTCCAATTGGTTCAAATGGAAGTTCTTCACCTAAGGATTGGCATAGCATCTTCTCATGCATGATGGAGTTACTTAAAGTTGATTAGATAAGGCTTATCATGCACATTCCTTGATTTCCATACAAAGAAGGTCTTTCTTTTGTTTTAACTCAACTTCCAAACATATCAAGTGGAGTTTCACTTTGATAATTTGGCATAGCTTTCCATGCATGGAATAGATTAGTCCAAGATGGGCCAACTATCTTTTTCCAATGCCAAAGAGCTTTTTCTTGTAAGGCATAAGACAGAAGGATATTATTTGAGGGCTATGTCATCTTTTGATAGCTAAAGTTGGACTTGTGTGATGTGGGAGTTAATCTCCTCTCCTATTTTCAAAACCAATCTTTTGGATTTTGTATGTTTTTTTCTATATAAGTTGGCTTTTCAACCTTGAAATTGATCCCTCTTTTGGCAAGACCAGACTCTACCAAAATTTGAGTTTTTTAACTTTTTTAGATAAATAAAATGACTATTTTAAGATTCTAGGGTGTTGGTATAGTGTATTTATGTCAGTGATGTGCATATGTGATAGAATTTTCTTCCTTGTCAAGTTATAATTCTTATCTGGTTACTAATTGATCAATTTATGCAAGTCATGTTCTATGTTTGATGTCTTTTAGCAAAAGTTATAGAGGATGTAAGTGGCTGGTTAGTGCCTTGAATTAGGCCTATTCCATCATTTCCCTTAAGCTTTGATCACCAAATAAAACCTTTTAATAAAATATTGATGCATAAGAGTCAATTAGATTTGAAAGTTTGGTCTTTTTCTTATCTAATCAATGTTTTTAGAAGCTCAAATTGAGTGGATGAACCAAAATATAGGTGTATCACCATCATGAGATAGGATTTTCCTTCAATTTTATTTCTTACTTTTTCCATCTTCCCTTTTCCCTAGTATTTTTTAGTGTAGAGTAGAGAACCTAATTGATACACCAAAGGGAGCTAGCCCTTAGAATCTAGAGATTTAATCTTTTGATTAGGCCACCCATAGCCTAGGATTGTTTCCATGTTTCAACAGACTGTGAAGGCCTAAAACTACCTTCATAAGGGTGCGAGTTTGATTGAAAACACTAACTTATCCCTTTTCTTCTAAACCTAACATTTTCATTATTACCCCTCACATTTTTGCAATCCATTTTGTTGAATTCAAACTTAAAATCTTATATTTTGCATTAACAACATTTTCACTATTCTTTTTTTTCATTTTCACTATCTCTGTCTTTAATTTCTCTAATATGACATGTAATTTTGTAATTACCCTAATCTATTTCCTTCTTAGATAAATTTGCTACCATGTTTGAGGAATTATCAACTTTTTTTCATGATTTCTCAACTATGAAATGAAAATTCACTAATCCCTACTATATTTTTTACCCTAACTATTTAAAAACATTGTCTTATGAATTCACTATCTTATTCAACAATTTTGTAATTTACACTAACAAATTTGTAACTTTCATTGTTGAATTCACAAATAGAATCATTATTAGTTCATTTGCATCTACCTTAACCCCTAATAAATGCACTTAAATCAAAAATATAAAGCATAAAATTTAACTTACAAGAGGCTTGTTCATCCCAGGTCTCTAATGTCTCCTTAAACATTCTTTGTGGTGTTGGTGGTGTGAAATATGATATATTTTCCTTTAAGGTCTTAGATAAAATATCCTCACTCAACTTATACTAGAAAATCACTCTAAAAATCAATGTTCACAAATAAATTTAATAACCACCACTCTTCTATTTATATTTCCCCCCTTCAAATATTCTCCCCCCCCATCCCTCCATTTTATTCAATTTTCATTTATTTTAATTCAAGTTTTAGGAAAATCTAAATCAAAACATTAAAAATTTATTTCAATCACTTTCAACTATAACTCTCATAAAAAAATTTAATTATAATTTTAAAACCTATAATTTTCTATTTTTGGATTTGTAACTTGTCATTGCTAGGATATATCATTCCCATGTCCAGTCACATGACCCCTACATCATGAGCATCCACTAAGTGTGCAATATTTTCATGGTAAAATATTCTTTTTTTATCTATACTCTAATTTTCAAAACTAGGGGCAACTTATTTACACATACCTTAACCTTGTAAGTTGATGTCAATTCTAATAATTTTATTTATTGACTATCTCAAGCATTTAATCATTTTTATCTCATTTTATTTTGATTATTTCTCTATTTTATCGCATAAACCCTCGAAGGGGAATCATCACATTCATTCTCATTCATTTGGGGAAACATTTTCTTCTTAATAATCAATGTTCTACTTCTTCTACTATTCTTCAAAATGATATTTCTTCACAACACCATTTCAAAGAGGTAAAAATGTAGACATCTAAATTACATTTGGTGTTGAAATGCACCTAAAACCTACTAATTCTTCTTCCCAAATTATAATTCAATTTCATTTCATGTCCCTCTAAATTTAAATAATTGAATAAATCAAATTTAACCAATTGTGCACACTTTTAATTCAAATTTAATTATTAAATATGTATTTTACACCTCATCCAACATCTTCCACCTTTATCTTCCTCACATGTTGACTCACCCCAACCAATACCACAACTTATTCAACTTCTTTGAGTCATACCTTGAGTTTTCAAATAATTTGACCCATTCTTGGGGACTCAACTAACCATCTCCATGTTTATCTCAACCATTTAAAATGGTCATCATCCTCATGGATGAGGAATCATTAGCTACTGTAAATCATTTTGATAATTTGAAATATCTAAATAATTCTCCACCATTTGATATTTTCACAAAAAATATATAAATAAGCATGAAATCCATCAATTTCATCATCCTAACTTATGCTAACAAAGTTATATCAAAATCATAAGTAAATATTCAAATGCTGCCCATTTTACCTTGCATTAGGAGAGTGAGAAAACATAACTCAAAGAGAGATAATCTAATTCATATCATAATAGAAGAAGCCTTTTGCAACTAAGGTATAGATTTGTGTTGTTTATTTTATTTTTAGCCCTAGATTAGGTTGAATTAGTTTAGATTAATATTTCTTAGTTTAATTTTAATTTTTATATTTCCTTCAATAAAAGACTCAGGATTTTAATTATTATAATTTTATTCTATGATAACCACATCAATATCTGTTTTTCATTCTCAACATTGGTATCATCATAATCCATAAGATTATATCCCTCATTGGTTTGAGACATATTAGGTGGTAGGAGGGGAAGCTCAATGTGTTCAATAGGCACACCTCCCAATCTAGGGATACACCTAGGTTACATACAAAATAATATAAGCAATAAATGCAAAGATATAATAATCTAAAACCCTAGCTAATTCAAAACCCTATGAATAAAAAAAAATTGCATTCATATAAATAAGGTTCACCAAATGTTTATCCCTAAATGTATAGATTGGGTTATCTAGGGTTAAATGGAATAGATATAGCTTAAGGTAAAATGGTGATAAACTATCTCTATAGCAGGACAATTGGATGTTAGACTTAGATATAACATATATTGAATTCATTAAACTAAGATAAGCTAAAAATAGTAAGTACAAATATGCTAGATAAGGAAATGACAAAGAAGCAATGTACTTAGATGGTTCTAATGTTGATACATTTATATATGTGGAACAACTAGGAATCATAATGGAAGATGATTCTGGAACAATCAACAAATTCTAGATTAAGTGCATTTAGAGCTATGAACACTAGCATCAACTTTAGATGTTTGTGTTGACTCTACTGCTTGAATTTGATGTAGGTGTCTTGTATGTAATACCTTATAGAAAATGATGTGACCACTTGAATGCTTCTAGTTTTATCTTCCCTTCATTCTAGTGCATTTATATTTGGTTCATGGACTGTTGCTCCTCATGGAATTGTAAAACCCTAGTTCTTCATCTTCATAGTGACCTTATGGGAAAATGGGTTAGTGTGCACACAGTGTTGATCTAACCCCAAATACTCATATGTCAATGAGTGTTTCCTACATAGTTATTAATCCAAAGAGGGCCTCAGACTAATCTAGTTTTCCCCTACATGTTGTCTTGTATGTGAATCATGCAATTTGTGCAAAACAAATAAAATAATGATCTACCTTATAACTTGGTAAATATAGATTTTGGGTTGCTCCTTAATTACTTTATACTTTTGTATGTGATGATCCTATGATTTATATGGAAATAGGAGAATATAGTTAAGCTTTTCTCACCTGAGTGCTTGATTTAATGCCTTTTATAAGTTGCATAGTGAGTAGGTAAGAAGTTTCTAGGTTTTATTGGTGAGAAATGAATGAGGCTTGATATTGTATTTATATCAATACATTTGGAAAAATAAATCACATTAAATCACTTATGTTGACCATAAATATATGTTTCATTTTTAAATTAGATGACTTTAGGGAACTAGACACTTGCATCAAAATAAGACACCTATGTCGATGTTGGTGTATATTTAAGATGCTAGTGTCTAGGGAATAAGAAATTAGGTATAGGTTCAGAACTTGTAGAGGTGGAAGATAAGTAGGTTTTAAGTATTCTAGGCATGATATAAGGATTGGGTCATCAACATACGAATGTTTGGATGAAAATATAGTCCAAAGGGTACAAAATAGAGTATATGCAAGACGTCTAAAAGTGGGAAAGGTCTAGAACTAAGAGGAACAACCAAGGATTAAGTTTGACAAGTGTAGAAGACTGAGGTACTATATAATCCATAAATATCATCTACACTTATCTTTTTTATGAATGTTTACTTTTTCATCATTATGCAATGGAATGTATTTTTTCCCATCATTTTCATCAATCAAGGAAGATTCTATATATAATTCTCATGATACATTATAATGACATTATAGGGTTATTCCATTCCTTTTCAAAAAAAATTATTCACAACATTTAGTGTGCCTATGAACATGAATAAAAAGTTTTCCATAGTAAAAAATAAGATTACTTGGGAATATCTTAATATTTATTTAATAATGATCATTGACAATTAATCGATGCACTATCTAGTTTCTATGGAAGATGTTTTGTGGATTATAAGATTAAACATATTTTTGAAGTACCCTTCTACAACAGTAAATATAGATTCATTATTCTAATCCAATATATTAATATTTAATGCATTTTGTAACCATAGGAAATAATGAATATGAAAGGAGCCTTTATGTTTCCATTCATACCTATTAATAATATTTTTTTGTGTAATATTTGATGAAAGATCGGTTTTTTGATAATTAAACAAAATTTAAATGTTATTGTTATGTTCTTGTACCAATAATCTTTTGTTTTCAAATCTTTTTTTAATATCCTTCACAAAGGACTGTAAATATCTGATGCATGTAGAGAGATGAAAAGTGTGGGTTTTTAATAATTTTTTGAATTATCAATTGATAGGTTTCATGTGCATCTTTAGGTTATTCTCTAGGCACATTTTAATGTAATTCGGGCCATTGTACTCCAAGGTCAAAGGATAATAGTGTGTCCCACTTTTTAGCATGATGAGGTCACATACACTTCCAATCTCCACTTAAAATATATTGATTTATGATCATTGATATTAATCAAACATATGTGTTTTAGTGTATATATACAAATATTTAGTGCATATACATTTTTCCAAAATATATATATATATATATATATTAGGATTTATTTTTGCATTATTTTTTAAAAAAATAATTATCAGCATAATGGGACACAATATTATTATTTAACCCATCAATGATATTAAGGGTGAAAAATAAAGTGGAAATATAAGTTGCATGGTCATGTCTAATAAATAGTTATGAATTTTTTTCCAATAGGTTCTTGTTTTCCACAAGTTAGATCTGAAATGCATAAGTTGTTCAAATAAATTATCCTTACGAAATTTATGTAGACATTTACTAAGGTCTAAAATAGTATCCATAAAATTATCTTCAATAATATTTGTCTTAACCTAAACAACATTAGTTACTTGGATATAATGGTGCATCATGACCCATTAATAAAAACTATATGAATCTTGATTAGGTGACAAATCTATCATCATGATAAGACAACAAATGAAGTGCATGCTCATGAATCTCAACGTATTTAATATGTGTTTGATTTGACATACATTTCTGTGTCATAAATATAGAATAAAACACCATAACAAATAATCCTTCTATATTATATTCATTTGCAAGTGACAAAGAAACATTTGGCCAAACCATAACATATGGATTTGTTGATATGTATATATTGAAAATAACTTTGTATTTCTTCCATTTTTGCTCTTATATTAGAAAATATAGGTATGAAAGATGAGGATTGATTTTTTATTTCCCACAAAATTATTTTCATATCCATCAAGTGATCTTGATATCTCCTAAATTTATGGAATGTCAATACATGCATGGTGAAGCCTAGATAAGACATTTTCACATTAAGGAGGTAAGGATGTGAGTGCATGTTCATTGATTTGACATCTTATTATTATCTACCATGAGCTGAATTTTATTTTAAGGCTTGCATGACATATTATCTACCTACATAAAAGTCATTTATTTTATGCTTTGGATCTTTCCATTTAACAAATACAATAACTAGTTAGTCAATTCATTGTGGAATATATTTAATAGATATAGTGATGTTGTAAGGAAAGGTGATAGTATTCCCATTGTATTTATATTTGCCTCATCGTACATGGCTTACCTATACATCTAGGTTTACTTGTGCTATAAGAATTTTTTTGAATTATGTAAGTGGACATAAAATTTTAGGTTGAGTTCCTAGATCCAAACTATTCTATTTGTAGAAATGATGGCCAATCCTTTACCAATGCATTTATGCCAATCACTAACCCTAATCTTCATATTTGTGTACTAATATTAATATTTATGTATTTTTCAATACATATTGAACATTTCATTGCATGAAATAAATGATCTATCCTTTCACATAAACACTTATGTTTCTATAAATTTGGGGTTATGATACTTATGGATTATCTTAGGGAGATGTATCGATGCGTCATTGGTATTATGTGGGAACATTGTTTAAATGGTTTTTACAAGGGTAGGTATTTCATGTGTAACACATATTTTATAGGTCAATACTTGAGGGTTAGAAATTATGTATAGGAAATGCCATGATATAATTAAGGATTCTTGATGGGAGATTTGAATCATTCCATAGGTGTATCTGTAAGATTGTAGTGCACTTATTTTGAAGAAGTATACATGGAATTATCAACATGTTAAGGAGATAAGAACTAAAATTGAGTGATTCCATGTTTATTTATAGGTAGGTAAGGTTGATTTGATACAAATGATTGTGCTTATATGCTTGAAGGATATCTTGTTCCTCTTCTAAATTTATTTATGTTATCTTTGTGGATGTTATCACATCAAATTTTACCTATGGTCATTTGAATCATTAATTAGTGGACTGTGTGTTGATCATTGGAAGATTTATTGTCTATTTTTGAGCTAGACTTGTATATGTTATTTGGTTGATAGATATATTACTTTTAGAATAACTATTACGTATATTCTATTATGCTGGTGATCATGATTTTTATGGATTACTTGTATACAATAGTTTGTTATGATTATATACTAATTATTATCATGATACGAGCAAACTACCAATTTGTTTGATGAGGTGAATGCAGGACATTTCTGCCCTCACTGACAGAGCATAGGGATAGTATCATAAAAGAGGGGGGATTAGATATCGATAATGGGGATCGATAGAGATAGTTGAAAAAGACCTATGCACACACCACTATTATATGTTAGGAATGAAATATATGGTGCTTAAATTTAAATATCTAAACCTTATTTTCCTTGATTTCATAAATACATGCATGTGTTAATTCCTAATGTTATATGATGCTCATCACTATGATATGCTTAGTAGAAAACATAATGTGTCTATCTCATTCATTGATTATATATTCCAAATAGATCTTATCATGCTTATAAATATATCTAGTTGGTTGTTTGGTTGCATTGAACTTATAAATATAACATGTACCAAGTTATGGAATCTGATTATCTTATTTGATTATATATGCATAATTTGTTTGAAATTTTGCCTCATTTTGGGTTTAAAATATTATTTTACTTATTTTTCAAGTTTGAGGATTATTTATGCAAGGTCAAATATAAGTAAAATTTCTTAATTCATTCTTGGAAGTTAAAATCATTAAGAGGCAATCAGGGGGAAACCCCCCCCCCCAAGGTAAATTGTTTAGTTTTTAATTTAAAGTTTTGTATTTGGTATAAATCTTTGTGTTTGAATAAAATTTGAGATTTTGTTTGGAAGTTTTGGGATATTTTGAATATTGGGTGATTTTGACAAAAAGATAAAGGGATTCATATTAGGGTTTTTATTTTTGGTTATAATTATGAATTGAGGGTTGACCTCATTATGTAAGATGAAGACTATGTGGCTTTCATGCCTAGAAATAGAATGATGATTGTGGGATTAACTTCACATAATTGTAGTGGAGCATTACAAAAGGTAGTTTTATGTTTACAAATTATAAAAAATTTAGGAATTTGTGAAAATCATGAAAGAGGTGCATGAACAAAAATAAAAGGATAAAAAGTATGGAGATGGGGGGAAAGAGGGCATAGTAAAAGGAAAATAAGAGGAAGATTGATAGAAAAAGGGAAGGCAAGTCAATTCACATAATAATGACATGTCTTTAATAACTAGGTATGTTTTCTCTTGTTATTTTGAAGAATTATTTAATGAGTGATATGGGTTTTTTAATATAGAGGTTCATCTGTAATGTTTTGAAAAACCCTATTTGGAAACATAATAATCCAAAGGTTATAGGCCTAAGGATAGAATTTGATTCCATCTTTTAGCCTATAAAATTGAGATCCAAACCTATAGCTATCAAAAATTAGGGTTTTTGTGATGAAACTTGAAACCATAGTTTTTATTATAAATTTGGGTTTCTTGTCTGAAGATTTGTATGCAAAAAATCTAGATTAATTGGTTTGAAACTTGTAGACAAAAATCTAGGCACTCACCCATAAGCAAATATGGACTTATCTCCTTTGAATCTTTAACCATTATTGATTGGGGAAATCTTATATCCTCTTATATTTGTTGGCAATTGTAAATAGGCCCTAATGATGTGTAGCTATAGTTTTATTATAAAATATGAGTGTGTATTCATTTTTTACTTTAACTATTAATTATTTATGGTGGTAATATCTAAGGATTTGTAAGTGATGATAATCATTAAAGGGACAGAGACCATGTAGTTGTATTTATATGTTTACATATATATACATAAATATATATATGGAAGTATATATAATACCATTTAAACCTAGAAACTTCTTGAAGGTGAAATGATTATTTACGATTTTATGTGTGTTAATATTTTATGAAACCCAAGCTTGGTTATGCGAAACATCTTGGAGAATATCTCTTGTTAAATCCTTCCAGGTATGACTGAGGAGATTCCTATGATAAAAATAGTAGATTAGATAGTTTTAATTGAATGTTAAGTTTGAACTTGTATCTATTTATTTAATAGTTAGTTGTAGGTTTATTTTTGAGTCATATACCAAATGAATACATTTAGGTGGGAATAAAAGTAAAATTTATGAAGAATTGTTAGACCTAGAAATGAAAATCAATTAGTATGTGGTTATGTAGTTGTAAAACAGAGAGAGAGAGAGAGAGAGAGAGAGAGAGAGAGAGAGAGAGAGAGAGAGAGAGAGAGAGAGAGAGAGAGAGATTATAATTATATAGTTCGAATATTTAGACTATATTCAATACTTACCTTCTTAAAATTATTCTAAGCCAAATAGATAGTATACTAGCTATAGATCATGAGTATCAATATAGGTAATGAAAATAAAAAGTATTTACTATGTGGCCCTTCAAAATCGACCCATTACCTAGTCCAAAATAATTTATTGGGTTTTATGTTTAGATTACATGGTTGACTTCATAGCAATCCTAAGTTAATATTTAGAGGAGACTCATAGATTTAAATGTATTTTACATAAGATAAAGTTAAGTGATTTCCAAGTTGAACGAATTGTATGGTGTAGATCTTTCTCTAAATTTCATAATATCTAAGGCAGTTCTATTAGATGGAATAAGGAAGTTATGAAATAATATAAATAGTATATATTAAGCTAGCATATGGATTAATTTTACATTGATCATGTTGAAAAGATTTTATTGTAGATTATATGGATTGCATGGAATATCATGATTGACTGAAGATTAGTATCAGTTGTACATATTGGTATTACAATAAAATGATATGTTGAGATTTAAAAAAAAACATAAAACAACTTGATTATTTTTCTATCTTAATAAACATATCTGCTATGGATTTAGATGAATTCTTGATTTACGATTGGTTACATCTTTTACTATTATATAGTACTTTATTATTTTGATTTTGAATATTTATTGGTCTACTATGTTTTTAATAATAGAAGCTAAATTAGTATTTCAATGTGTAAATAATATTTGTACCCCTTGATATTATTATGGAATGATTCAATAGCATAGAGTTCTATGTGAATGACTCGGATTGTTAAATTTGAATTCTATAATGAAAAATTTAGCCAAACCAATGCTATAGCTAAGACATTATCATTTGATTGTACTTTTAGTTTACATGTATTACTAATATCATTTAGATAGAGGAATGGATTCCATGGTCTATTTTATTAATGAATGTATTAGTGCTAGTACACACATGGATTTTTTTATTTCTCGATATACGTATTATTTTTATGTTCCCCTCAATGAAGGATAGGACAAATCCAAAATGGGAGGTGTGTAGGAGATTGTTGTTCCATGGTTGGAGGTAAATCACCTGGATGATGTTATCCCTCTACCAACTAATTTGATTAGATGGAATTACACTCAGGCTATGTGATGATTCATGGAGCTATTTTATTTAGCTCATATTATACTTTTGTACTTTTATGTATATTTGACATTGAACATCATTGTACCTTATTCTAGATGAATATTCAACACAATAATGGCTATGTATTTTTATGTTATTCAAAAAATGTAAATAGTAGTATTTTTAAACATAATTAAGATTATTTATGGATTATATCAGCATTGCAATACTTGTTTCATTATTATTGTACATGATAGAAAGTTTTCAACATATAGACTACTTTATTTCTTGATTACTAAATTCATTTGTTTTTCTAGTGGGTTAATATGACTGTAGAATATAATGCTTGGGAATTATTTACTTTTAAATTTGTAAATGGTTGGGTGTAAGAAATCTCAATAGAAATGTTAAAAAAAGAGTGTATTTGTTAGTTAGCCTAGTAAGGTCTCAACATTGTGGTATCAAAGCTTAAGGTTTAGCTCTCAGACCTAATGAGTCTACTAACATAAATTTTGTTATCCAAATTTAACTAGAAAGGAAAATGGTGTGTGGTATATCAGTTAGTGAGGGGTCTTCTAATGTGAACCCTTAGGTTAATCCCAACCAGTTAGTAGTAGAGAAAGATGTAAAACTTGATCATATTATCACTATTATGTATGAGACTCGAGACCACATAGCAGCTCTATAATGAGAGGTTCATAACCTTGAAAAGCAATATGAATAAGAGGTACCTAAAGAACACCCTACTAAATAAGAATTTCCTTAGGAGCAAAGGCATGAGGAAGTGCACCAGGATACTAGAGCTCAAGTATCTATATAATTACCATAGCACATGAAGAAATTAAATCAACTCAAATTTAATGGCATGGTTATGGGTGATGGAGCTAAATCTTGGCTCACAAAAATGTAAAAATACTTTGAGATTTAAAATTACTCTGAGGTCATTAAGGCTGTGTGGTGACCTTATCAATTAGGTAGTGAAGTAACAACTTGGTGGGCTAACAAAAATATTGAAATGAGTATGGATTATAATACAACCACATGGGATTAATTTGTGACTCTTTTTAGAGCACAGTGGTTACCATAACTCTATTTTGACCAAAATTTGATAGGATTTCAAAACTTAAGGCAAGGAAACTTGTTAGTGAATGAGTACTGGGAGAAGTTTACTAAGCTCTTAAAATGTGTTCCATATTACTAAAAGGATGACCATTTCCATATCAAGAAGTTCATAATAGGCCTCAAACCCCATATTCGATGTGAATTGATGTGCATGAACCATCCATTATGGATTGGGTTTTTGAAAAGGCTTAAAGTAGGAACAAAAGATAAAATCACTGGTAGAGGTTAGAGATAAGTACAAGAAAAAGTTTGGTAGTACCAAGACACCCTTCAAGAAGAAGAAATGGAATTGGAATGATAATCCAAATAATTAGTTCAATAGTTAGAACACAAGGTTTGGTAACATTTCTGGGAACAGGAAACCAAGAGGCAATTTTAGAAAAGGATTTAAGAATGTAAATTATGTTGAGAGGAAGGGACCTCCAAGAGGATATTTTACTTGTGGAGGAGATCATTATGCCAAATATTATCCTCAATGGAAGATAGAAGGAAAAAATCAATAACATAACCTCTTCTTCATATCAGGGAACATTCCAACAACATATCCATATAACAGTGGATAATCGATAGGCCAAATTTCAAGCCTCTCCCATTAAAGTATTAGGTAGTCTATTTGGTCATCTAATTACTATTTTGATTGATACTAGAGCTACTAAATGCTTTGTTTCTCCTATAATGTTGAGTAAATTATCTAGTAAAATTGGTTTTATGGTAGATGCATGGTGAGTACTAAATGGGAATGAATTTAATGTCAAGGTTGGCATATGTCTCATGGAGACTGAAATCCAATTACCAAAATTCACCATGATTTTGGATCTTTATGAAAAACAACTAGGCTCATATGATGTGATCCTAGAAGTGAATTGGCTTTCTAGGCATAAAGACAAAGTTGATTAATTCCTTAAAAAGGTTGAATGTCTAGATGATATGGGATATCAAACTCAAATTCAAGGAAGTTAGAGGGACTTTAAGCTTAGGCAAATCTCTACAATTTAATTGAAAAAGGTTCAACATAAGGGATGTCAAACATTCCTTGTCAAAATGGATGAAGTTATAGAGTCTAATTAACTACCTTGGAAGACTATCCCTTTCTACAATAATTTTAGGATGTTTTTCCAGATGAGTTTCCAAGCTTGCCTCCAAAAAAGGAATTTAAATTCACTATTGACATCATTCCAAGGTCATAACCAAAATCTAACGCACCCTATAGGATTGTAATAACATATCTAATTGATTTGAAGGCATAACTTTAGGAGATGTTGGCCAAGGGTTTGATTCAACCAAGTGTTTCACCATGGGGTGCACCTATAGTTTTTGTTAATGAGAAGGATGGAACCCTTTACTTGTGCATTCACTACCGCATGTTTAATAAAGTAATGATCAAGAACATGTATCAATTTCATTGCATATATGATATTTTAAATCATATGTATGGTTCTACAGTCTTTCCAAATATTTATCTTTATGTAAGATATCATTAATTGATAATTTAAGATGAGGATATTCTAAAAATAACTTTCAGAACTTGTTATGGGCATTACAAATTCATAGTGCTTCCTTTTGGGTTAAATAATGCACCAACAAAATTCATGAATATCATGAATAATGTGTTTAGAGGTTATATTGATTAGTTTTTATTAGTCTTTTTGGATGACATCCTCATCTAATCTAAGAATGAAGATCATATTGAGCACTTGTGATTAGATTTGCAATGGTTGCAGAAACACAAGATTTATGGTAAGTTATATAAGTGTGATTTATTTTAGAACATAAAATAGTACTTGGGGCACACCATCTCAATAGATGGAATTTCAATGTATCCAATTAAGGTTAGGACCATCATGGATTGGCCAACACCTAAAAATATGTATGAGGTGCATAGTTTCATTAGATTAGTAAGGTATTGTAGGAAGCTTGTACTAAATTTTTCCAAGATAGCAAACCCAATCACCTCTCTTCAATGGAAGGAGTAGATTTTTTTATGGTCAGATAAGTGTGAATAAGCTTTTTAGGTCCTAAAGTAAAGGCTTATTTTTTCACCAATGTTGTAGATATTAGATCTAAATGGTCATTTCTCAGTGATAATAGATGCTTCAGGAGATGGTTTAGGAGGAGTTATCATGAGGATGGTTTAGTTGTGGCCTATGAATCTAGGAAACTAAATCCTTATGATGAAAATTATGATCCTCATGATCTAGAACTAACTATTGTAGTTCATTTTTTGTAGGTTTGGAGGCATTACTTATTGGGTAAACCCTTTGAGCTTAAGATTGATAGGTTAAGTCTTAAGTATATTTTCACCCAACCCAACGTCAATGCTCACCAAAGGTAGTGGTTATATTTTATTTGAGATTATGATTTTGATATCAATTGCATTAAGGGAAAGGAAAGAAAAGTAGCAGATGCCCTTAGCCATAGAAGACACATTACAACTTTGTCTATAATTAGGAGCACCTTTTGAGTTCAGGTAGAAAAATTCTCATCTAGTAATGATTTCTATGAGTAAGTTAATAAAGCTTTGGCTAGAAACTCAAAAGACCATAGATATCAATATTTTTAATTTGAGGATGATGGGATTTTAAGGTATAATGGCAAAATATATGTGCTTAATAACGAGAATTTGAGGAATATTGTGCTAAAATAATTACCCTATGCTCCATATTTAGGGCATCTAAGAGTAAATAAGTTAGTAGCTAAGTTAAAACCTTTTTATTTATAGAAATTAATTAAGAAAGATACAACTAATTCGTTTCTAGATGTTTGGAGTGTGAGCTAGTCAAGGCTAAACACATGCATCCAATTGGGTTTTTGTACCCACATTCCATAAATGAATGGAAATGGAAAGTAGTTAGTATGTATTTTATCCAAGGCTTACCTATGTCAAAGAATCATCATGATATGATCTTGGTTTTTATGGATAAACTAACCAAAGTAGATCATTTTATTCCTAATAATGTAACTGATGATGCTCCAATGCTTGCTAGGAGATTTATGAAATAAATTTATATCTTACATGGATTTATTAAAAATATTGTTTTAGATAGGGACCCTACGATGACTTTCATATTTTGGTGGACTTTAAATTCAACATTGAGAACTCAACCAAAATTTAGTATAGTTTACCATCCAGAAACACATGGGAAAATAGAAAGGATAAATCATATCTTAGAGGATGTGGTGAGAATGTATCTCATGGACCATAAATACAAATTGGAATAATACCGTTGATTCTTACAAAAATTCATACTAATCATCTATTAAAATGGCCCCTTTTGAGTCATTATATGGTAGAGATGTAGAACACCAATCAATTGGGACAAGCTAGAAGATAGAGTGTTTTTTGGACCATATATACTATCTAAAATGGAAGAACAAGTTAAATTAATAAGACAAGTATTGGTTGAAGCCAATGATAGAAAAACTATGCTTATCTAAAAAGAATAACAAGGTAGTTTATAGTTGGAAACAAAAATATTTTTGCAGGTTAAACCCTAAAAGAGTGCAATAATGTTTGGTAAATTATCCAATCTATCACCTAGATATTTGGGGCCTTTTGAGGTCTTAGAAGTAGTCAATATTATAGCATATAGGCTTCCATTTCCACTAGCTCTAGCAAAAATGCATAATGTTTTTCATGTTTCATATTTTAAAAAGTATATTATTGATCTTACACATGTTTTGGATTGGAATGCATTACAGGTTCAGGATCCAAGGGTGATCACGTAGAACAAATTAGAATAATGGATACTTGTAAGCTTATCTTGCATAATAGAGAAGTATCATACTGCAAGGTCCAATGGAACCAATATTCTAAGGATAGCGCTACATAAAAGGACTATGAGGAGTTTTTAAGGCTATTTCCACATTTATTTTTTATTTTCTACTAAATATGATTTGTTTTCTACTAAAAAATTATTATACTATGTTGAACTTTGTTATATTTTAGAAATTTTGTTTGAAATAAGTATCATTAAGATGATGACTAATTTGAAGGGAGAAGAATATTGCATCTAGATTTCCCCTATGGAAATTTTGAGCATTAATTAGTGTATCATGTGTTGATCATTAGAATATTTATTATCTATTTTTGAGTTGTACTTGTATATGATGTTTGGTTGAAATATATATTACTCTTAGATAATTGTTGCATATATTTTATTATGCTTTTGATCATGATTTTTATGGATTACTTGTATCCAAAAAAAAATTATGATTATATGTTGATTATTATCATGATACGAGTTAACTAACAATTTATTTGACAAGTTGGATGTATGTATTTCTGCCCTGGTTAACAGTGCAGAGGGAGATTATCATTGGAAAGGGGGGAGCATATATCTATAATGGGGATTGAGAGAGATAGCCAAAATGTAACCATGCACACACCATTATTTTATGATTGAAATGAAATCTATGATGCTTACATTTAATGCTTTAAACATTATTTGATTTGATTTCATAACTTGTAAATGTGTGCTCAATTATTTCTATGACATGATGTTTCTCACTACATTGTACTCTGTAGAAACATAAATGTGCCAATATGATTTATTACTTATTTATTAATTTGTTTGATCATGTATCATACTATATTCATCGAGTTGGTTAAACTTTGATATAACTTGTATTAGGTTAGGATTTATTTATCTAAACTTCTGACTTTACTTTAGGTTGAAAGGATTGCTTGTCTTATGTTTGATTTCTAATGGTTATACCAATTCAATGGCAAGGTGTATTGTCATATATAAGTAAATTTCTTAAGTCATGCTTAGAAGTTAAAAATAATAAGGGGTAATTGGGGTAAAATACCCCCCCAAGGTAAATTATTTAGTTGCTATGTCAAAGTTTTGTGTTTGTCAAAGGTATTCATGTTTGAATAAAGTCATGATTTGTTTGGAAGCTTTAAGTTATTTTGATCATTGGATGGTTTTAACAAAAAGGGTAAAGGGCTTTAAATTAGGGTTATTATTTTGGTTATCATTATGATTTAGGGTTGACCTTTTCATTGAGATTGAAACTTGGGTACCAAGCTCACATGTAAAAAAAAGAATTGTGAGTAAACAAGAGTGGAGTGGTACTTTAAAGAAAAAGGGTTGCATGTTGTTCAATTGGAGAATTATCAGAGTTTTTTGGTGGAAGTCATGTAGAACATGAGAAAACGGGGGAGAATAATAATTAGGATGGTGAGGAGAAGAAAGGGGATCCTCTTATTCATTATCATCGTACGATAGGAGGAAAAATAAAATAGTAGGAATCTTAGCTATTGGATAAGGGAAATTATTTATATAGGTTTTACTTTATTATTGAGTTAGTTTCCTCTTGTCATTTTGAAGAATTCTTTAGCAAGTGTTATGGGATTTTTATATAGAGGTTTAAATTTTATGTTTGTAAAACCCTAATCAGAAACATTAAAATCCCAGGGTTATAACCCTAAGGATGGAATTTGATTCCATACTCTAGCTTATAAAATTGAGATCCAAACCTGTAACTATAATAAATTTGGGTTCTTTGTGCTAAAATTTGAAACCATAGATATTACTAGAAACCTAAGTTTTTCATCTTAGGAATTGTATGCGAAATTTTTGGATTCATTGGTTGAAACTTGTAGATAAAAATTTGGGTACTTGCCCATAAGCAAATATGGACTTATTTCCTTCGATTCTTTGACCATTATCGGTTGAGAAAATCTTATACCCCCTTATATTTTTTGGGAAATTAAAAACATGCCTAATGATGCATAGCTATATTTTTATTATAAAATATGAGTGTTGTATTTAATTTTCACTTTTACTATTAGTTGGTTGTCATGGTATTATCTAAGAACTTGTGAAGGATGATAACGATTAAAGTGATAGATATTGTTTAGTTGTATTTATATGATTTCATACACACACACATGTATGAATGTATGCATGCATGCATGTATGTATGTATGTATTCATAAATATGGAGTTAGTTACAATACCATTGAAACCTAGAAACTTTTTGAATGAAAAATTGATTAATTATGAGTATGTGTGTAATCTTTATGAAACTTGAGATTGATTCAAAACTTCTTGGAATATCTCCTTGTAAAATCCTTTCTGGTATGGCTAAGGAGACTCATTATGAGAAATATGATAGAATTGATAGTTCTACTTAAATGCTATAATTGGACTTTTATCTATTTCTTTAATATCTAGATGTAGGTGTATTATTGAGTCATTTACCAGTTGAATACACTTAGGTGGGAATAAAAGTAAAACTTATATGGAAAATTTAATTCTAAATATTTTAATCTAATAGTATGTGGTTACGTAGTCATAAATCTGCAAGAGAAAGGTTGAGTATAATTATACACAGTTAGAATAATTACACTAGATTTGGTATTTTCCTTTTAAAATGTATTTTAGCTAATAGTTTGTAGATTATATATTACGAGCTATGGATAATCAAGATCATTAATATAGATAATAGAAAATAAAAAAGATAAACCATTTAGCCATTCGATACTTGACCCAATACCTAGTTCAAAAGAATTTATTAGAATCTATGTGTGCTAGATTACATGGTTTTATTCATAGTAATCGAGTTAAATTTATGGAGGAAATTCATAGCTTTAAATGTATTTTACATAAGATAAAGTTATGTGATTGTCAAGTTGAATGAAATATATGGTGTATATCTTTCCCTAAATTTTAAAATATCTGGGGTGGTTTTGTTAGATGGAATAAAGTAGTTAGGAAATAATATAAATAGTATAGATTGAGCAAAAATATGGGTTTGTTTTACATTCATTAAGTTGGAAGGATTATAATGTGGATTATATTGAGTACATGGATTTCATGATTGATTGAAGATTAGTATTAGTTTTACATGTTGGCTATTACAATTAGGAAGGATATGTTTGAGATAAAAATCATAGATTGACTTGATTCTTGTTCTAGATTAATAAACATAGCTGTTATAGAGTTAAATTAGATTCTTGATTTATGATTTCTTACATCTTTCACTATTGCATGGTACTTTGTTACCATCTAGTTTTGAATATTTATTTATAGACTATGTTTGGATAACCATGAGGTACATATATGTATATGTATGCCAATGTGTTAACTCATATATGTGCCCCCTGATATCATTAGGTCATGATTAAGTACCAAAGAGTACTATGTGAGTGAAAATGACTCAGATTATTAAATTTGAATTCTATAATGAAAAATTTGGCCAAAGTAATGTTATAGATGACGACATTATCATTTTCATTTCAGTTCTTGTTTACATGTATTATTGATATCATTTAGATATAGGAATGGATTCCATGGTCTATTTGATTATTGCATGTAATAGTGTTAGTACACACATAAGTTCCAATTATTTCTTGATATTTTCATTGTCCTTATCTATCCCCTCCATGAAGGGTACAACCACTCCTAGAAGTGGAGGTGTGTGGGAGATTGTTGGTCTGTGGTTGGAGGTAAAGACACTTAGATGATGTTTTCCCTCTATCAGCTTAATTCAACTAGATGGAATTACACTTAGGTTATGTGATGATTCATGGAGCTATTTTATGTAGCTCATATTGTATTTCTATATCTTATTGATATGTATATTTGACATTGATACATCATTGTACTTTATTATGGATGTATATTCAACACAACAATGGTTGTGCAGTTGTATATGTTATTCAAAAAAATGTAAACAATAATGGCTATAAACACAATTAATAATGATTTGTGGATTATATCAAGTAGTGCAGTACTTGTTTCATTATTATTATACATGATGGATAGTTTTTTAGCATCATGGACTAGTTTACTTCTTGAGTACTAAATGGGTTTATTTTATCAGTGGGATAATATGAATATAGCATTTAATGATTGGGAATAAATTAGTTTTCAATTTTTAAATGGGTGGATGTAATTAATCTCAATATAAATGTTAAAAATATCTTGTATTTGTTAGTTATCCGAGTTGGGTCTCAACAGATGTGGTACTAATAATGTCTTCATCCATTTATATAGTCTTTTTTATTTCATAATAATGATGGATTTGATATTTTATTTCAATATTGTACATTTTAAGACTTAAATTTGAAAAATAAATATAATATTATATGTATCTAAACTTATTTTTAAATCCCATATGAAGCATTGGAAAGTTCTTGTCCCAAATATCATCTTTGTCTAAAGTTTAAAGTCCCAAATTTTATATATTTTGTGTAAAATTTAAATGGGAATACATAAATTTAATGTTAAGTCTATTGGGCTCATGGGTGTGTAGAGTGCATTTATCTTCCTCATGTAAAATTGAACTTTGTCAAAATCTAAGTTTTTTTGGTTTCCATGTGTTGTGCTCATTTCAAGGATCGTATTTGTCCAATGTTTTAAGGCCCAAAATTTGATAGATTTTGCATAAAATCCAAATGGAGATTTGGTAAAAGCATGACCTAGGATCTTGGCTAACTTGACCTTAGAGGAATGTAAGGCATGCAAGTGCACCAACCTTAAAAATGCTCTAGAATGCAAAGTCAAGATTAAAAATTCTTGTTTTTGTCATATCTTTCGCATCTAGAATTCATTTTCACTCCCGTTTAAAGTGTTGGTAATATTTTATTATGAGATATTTAATTATGTTAAATATTTGATCCTATAAGGAAAATTTTGGGAGGAATTAAAAAAGAGATAAATTTTGTTCTATCAATATGTCACAGATTCTCTAAGCATAATTTATCTTATTTGACATATCTTCCACATTTTGACTCTATTTTAGCTCTTGTTTGAAGTAACACAAATTTATTTTAATTATAAATCCAATGCTTTGAGATAATTTATCATTATAGACTTTTCCAAATTAGATTTTTTCAATATGCTATTAATGAACCTAGGATTTCATACCTAATTAATAGTCAACATGTGGCACATATTTGTGTCATGTGGATATTTTTGACATGTATTTTTTATATTAGCTGTAGAAGATCCCTTGATATATAATTTGAAGTTTCAAGATGAAAACAATCATGTTTCCCTACTATTAATGTGTGGTGTGCTTTAGTGCATTTACATCATAGGGCTTGAGGATTGCTAGTGGGGGTATGTTGGCCCATCTATCTCAACCAAGAAACATTTTTTCCTACAAAAATACAAGTTATACAATGTATTTTAAGAATTAATTTTTAATACATGTTTCCCTTAGTAATATTTGAACACTACTGAGATATATCAAATGCTTCTTATTGATTATTTTGTGTAAATTTAGATTGAAATCTCAGCTATATTTTTATAAATTATTGCTCATATTTGGTCTCTTTTCTATTTCAAACAATTTTAAAAAAATAATATCACACTCCATAAGGAATTAATCTTTATCACTTATTGAAAACTTCTTATTCAATGAATGTTTTTAACATAAGTGGCAAACCTAAAATGCAAATAAGATAAGATTTAAATAGTTTTAGTATGTTTCATTAAAATATTTAATTTTGAAAAAAAAATTGATATGATTTTGTTTTGAATTTTTTCAATCTTAATTAAAAATATAATTTTTACATAAAAATATATTTTTATATTATCAATATGTGTGAATGTTTATTGATATTTTTGTATTGTCACGACGTGTCACACATTTTTTGTTGATTGTGTTGTATAAAATGTGATTAGAATGTAAAAAAAATTAGAAACTCTTCTTTGCATTTGATTTCCTTTGTATTTGAAACAATTACCATCATGTATTTTTCAAATTAAATAGTGGCTTCTAGTATTTGAACACTATCATGGCATGTCACCTACACATTATTAATTACACTCTATAAAAATATGATTAGCATGTCAAATATCTTGATGTGAATTATTGTTCATGTTTTCATTTCCTTTTTATTTAAAATAATTAAAAACACACATCTTATGCTCTGTCAAAATTTTCATTGCACTTCCTTTGTGTAATTGTTATTTTTATCATATCCACTCTAAATATATATTTTGTTATATAGTATCTTTTCTTTTTTTCACTTTCAACTTATTTGATTTCAACTGCACCCTCTCATAAGATGCCAATAATGGAAAACCCTACTAATGAATTTTATAAGAGATGAAATGTTTCCCTCTTCTACTATGAGTATTTGCACCTCAAATTTTTGAAAAAGAAATATTTGATTAAGTAGTAAATTTTCATGAGAAAATTTAATCATATTTTTTTTTTTTTAATGGGATTTTTACTACTATATATCTAAGTTAAAGTTTTAATTAGTAGCCATTACTATAGTGAGAGTAAATAAAATGTCATTATAATATGGTTATTTATGGAATTCATTTTAATATGACTTAAACATACACCAGTAAGAAATTTATTAAAAATAATAATATAAATAAAAAATTTCATAAAAGCTTTCTATCTAATACAGATATATATTGGGTTGTAATTGTGTCAGAAGTTTAATACAAGGGTAATTACATACCTTAAAATCTTTTTTAATGGAAAAAGAGGCTAGAGGGTGAGAAGACTAAAGCAGTTATACCTCCTACTAATAATGCTTAGGGTTTGTGGCTAACAAATACTTATACTAATTATATGTTAAGTGTGTCCCTTTGCTTTGTGACAATGACTACTTAAATTTTATTTTTATATGACTTTAAAATCCCATAAAAATTAAAAATATAATCATAATAACTATTATGTTATTATTTTACCTTTTATTATTGATTTTTTATATTAGTAAACAACTTATTAAAAGTCTAGCAAGTGGGATATCCATTCTCTTGAATTGATTTTTATAACCCATTTCTAAAATTAGATATAGTTTCTTATAATTTACCACTTGAGCTCAATTTATATTTTAGTTATATAAAATTTTAGCATATAATTTTACTCTACCTAAAGTTGTATGGTGCCATAAAATGATTTTCATAATAGAGATGCAACTCGTATACTAATTCTTGGGTTTGGTATTTATGGGTTAGGATGTTGATTAGAGTGGAAATGGTCCAGAGTCTTAGTCTTTATAAAGGATCTGGTCCCAAGCATAATAAGTAACCACAATTTGGTATTTTAATACCAAGCAAGGGAACGTATCATAAAATGATATGTAGATCAGGGTGGTGAAAGTTTGTGTTTAGTTCATTCTCTTCATATAAATGTGTAGTGTAGGTTACTAAAAGTAATGTGTGGGATCAAAATGGTTGTAGTTTAACTGGTAAGGATGATGGTTTGTTATACCATTTACCAAGGTACAAATATTTTTATATCCCTGACATGTAGGTTCAAATAATTAAGGTCAAGATCATCACTTTAATAGATTGGAAGCCCCCAAGTCATGTACTCATCAATTATAATCAACTATATGCAATCAAAAACATAGACAAAGATACATATACCGATGTGTGTGTGTGTGTGTGTGTGTGTGTGTGTGTGTGTGTGTGTGTACATATACATATATATAGACATGCATACATTATATGTCTAATGTCTATACATATGTATATGTCTATATATATATATATATATATATATATATATATATATATATATATATATATATATAATATATATATATATATATATATATATAACTTCTCAATTAAAAAATGTTATGTGAGGCTTTCCCTACCCAATTGACTTGCTATACTAAGTCGATTCCTGATATATATATATATATATATAATTTGTTGAGGTCCACTGCTACCCTAATCCTTTTGCAAGTTATTACTTATGGGTTTGTGTTTGGCTAACTTAGGATAGAGAATTGATTATAAATGGGGATCATTTTGGGTAAATAATACCTTCATCAAGCAAAATGTACAATCAAGTAGGAGGATGATATTGAATAATGAGGATGATTTACAATTAAGCAATGATAGTTGTATACCAAAATTAATTTTTGATATGCATTATGGTGTAGTACGTGTGCATTTTTACAAGTAGTATAAAGGTTTATCTGCTAAATTTTTTTTAATGTTAATTTAAATTTAACTAAGATATTAATTTTATTCAATGCTGCTTTGTCTATTATCCTCTATAAGTTTATAGCTTGGCATAGTCTGCCATACTCTCTAAGTTTTATTAAATATTGACACTATCAAACTGTCATTGCTTTGAATATTGTTCATCATGTTTGCATAGTCTGTCATATTCTCCAATATTTATAAAAACTTAATATTGTCAAATTGTCAATGATTTGAATATTTTTCTCTAATTTTGGCAGTTTATCATACTCTCCAAGTTTTCTAGGATTTCTTGATTGATCATAATATTTGACTAAATGTTAAGGATTGAAGGGTATATTCCATAAAATTTACTTGTAAATCAAACTCTTTAAAATTAAAATATAATATAAATTGATGTATTATTACTATTTGAATTTAGATTACATAATTGTTTTTTCAAAAACTTATTTTACATAATATTTATTTACATTTTTGTTACATGTATCAATTTCATGTACTAGAAATTGTATGAAAGAGGTACAATGCAAATGGTAAAAGAAAGAAAGAATTATCTTGTTAATTATTTGAAAGGAAAAGGAGACAAAATATGGACAATTTTTTCTAAAAGAATGGGTGATAATTTAATCACATTATATACTACACACTAAACAAACAACATATGATGCATCTTGCTTGTGTTCAAATATCAAAAACCATTATTGTGTTTTAAATTACATGATAAAGATAAGGAAATAATAGCAAAATAAACATGCACTAAAATGGAATGAATTCTTAAAAAAATTGTCAAAAAAATTGTAACTTATATGTCTTTTTAAAAATTATTCCTTGGGCAAACATCAATAAAATAATAGAAATTAAAAATAATGTTAAAAAACATGCCAATATTAAATATTTTAATGAAGCATAACAAATTTATGTAGAAATTATTAAAATAATTGTTAGTTTTAGTAATCCCTTATGGATGGTGGATCAAATGACCTAAGCTAAACTTTCTTCTAAGTCATTGTTCCATCATGTAATTTTAGACTGCCCTGGCTTGTGATTTTAGGTATTAGTTGGTGACCTTCATTTTATGTGAAATGGGTCCTCAAACCTTTGGCTACTATAATTTTTGGGTGGTTTGGTGGATTTGTGGTTGTTTGTATTTTTGGTATATTTGTTTGTCTCCATTTTCACTCTTGAATATGTTTTTGCCTTTCTTTGTTTGATATACTTGACAAATCCTTTTGTACTCTAGGGTAAGGGCCCATGTTCCCTTATTATTCATTATAAAAAAAAACTATGTATAACTTACCTTATTTTGTGTGGAAAGCTTATCATTTATGTTAAAACCATTCATTAAAATATCCTACAATAAGTAACAAGGATAGAATGACATTGAAAACAAAACAAAGAGATTTTAAGTGAAAGGAATTAAAAAATTACAGCAATGCCTTAAGGCATGTGGAAAGAAATGAAGAGAAAGAAATTATAAATTCTATAAGTAAAATTGTAATAAAAATTGAAGTAGTTGGGTGAGATAGCATTGAGACATGGAATCTCTCTCTCTCTCTCTCTCTCTCTCTCTCTCTCTCTCTCTCTCTCTCTCTCTCTCTCTCTCTCTCTCTCTCTCTCTCCTCTCTCTCTCTCTCTCTCTCTCTCTCTCTCTCTCTCTCTCTCTCTCTCCCTCTCCCTCTCTCTCTCTCTCTCTCTCTCTCTCTAGGCATGGTCTTTCATTATTTCACATCACTAGTTGATGGTATAGATGATATTTATGGATTATATAACACCTTAGTCTTTTACCCTTGGAAAACTCAAACTTTGGTTGTTCCTCTCAGTTCTAAATCTTCCTTTCTTTCAGAATTCTCATATCTACTCTATCTTATTCCCCTTGGCCTATCTATTGGTATTATTAGTCTTATATTAAAGACCCAAACCTTTTATCTTACCCAAAATGTTTAAAATGTGTTTATCTTATGCCCTTATATGTTTTTATCCTATACCTATTTTTTAACTACTGGGACACAAGCATTATATTATGTTTTAAAGTGATATGTTTCTTAATAGGAGTGGTACATATCACAATCATTCCTCATTCATTCCTCACCTAGAAAATTCTCACCTACTCACCAGACAACTTATACAAGGCATTAAATCAAGCACTCAAGTGAGAAAATATTCCCTATTTTCTCCTATTTCCATATCAATCATAGGGATAACACATACTAAAGAATCAACCCAAGATATATATTTTTTAAGTTACAATTTGGGTTATTATTATACTTGATTTCCACATATCATATGATTCACACACAAGCCAACACATACGCAAGAACTATATTAGTATGAGTCCCTCTTTGGAGTATTATCTATTTAGGTAGCACTCATTAGTAGATGGCTCTTTGGGGTCAACTCAAACTTATGTGCCCACTAAACCATTTTTTCTAAGGTCACTAAGAAGATGAAAAACTAGGGTTTTACAATTTCATGAAGAGCAATAGACTATGACCCAGATATGAATGCACCAAAGTGAAGGGGAAGACAAACCTAGAATCATGTAGGTGGTCACATCCTTTCCCAACAAGTATTCCATATAGGATACCCATGTAATGTTTAGATAATAGCGTGGATGCAACCATCCAAGGTTGATGCTAGTGTTTACGATTCCATAGTCACTCAATCTAGAATTTGGTGATTGTTCCAAAATATTCTTCTAGTTTGCTTCCTACCTGTTCCAAATTTAGAATTATATTAACATCAAAACTAGCTAAGTATATTATTTCTTTATCATTTCCACATATAGCATAGTTGTACTTATTATTTTTAGCTTGTCTTAGTTTAATAAATTTATCATATGTTATATATGATTTTAGCATTTAATTGGCTTATTATAGATCTAATTATCAACCTTGTTCATTTTCATTTGCATATTCTTAACCTTATCTACCCAAGTAGGATACTTATCCAAATTTAGGTTTTAAACTTTGATGAACCCAATTGTGTGAATGTAAACAATTCTAATTCCTAGGGTTTTCAATCAGCTATGGTTTAAAAATAGTATACTTTTTCATTTCCTTCTTAAATTATTTTGCATGTGACCTAGACATAGACCTAGATTAAGAGGTGTGCCTATTCAATACATTGAGATTCCCCTCCCACCACCTAAGATGTCTCAAACCAATGAGGGACCTAATACTATGTATCATGATGATACCAATGTTGAGAATGAAAAACATGCTAATAAGGTTAACATAGAAGAATATTTTGATAATGAAAACCATGAGTCCAATGAAACCAATGAACATGAGAAAACAAATCATGAGAAAGTAATTGCATTATTTCATAAGTGTATTCATCAAAATCCTAAAGATCTTGATGACATCCTAAAAAACATAATAGAAACTAAGAACATAAAAAGCATAGATGAACAAACATGTCCATATATTGATCATGTTATTATAACTATGGGTCATTCCCATTTACCAACAACCCTCCCCCTGAACACATTATAACTTAATACTTTAATGGGGGTATGGGATATGTAATTCAACCTATGTCTTGAAACTACTATTTTTACATCTACCATGGGGCTAACAAATGTTTCAACTCAAATATCAGTTTGAATGCCTATTCAAACCATGACTACATCTTGTTTGGTGAATACTTAATTGATAATCTAAATCCAAAATGGATCTATAGTTCAACACTATTGCAAGTTATAAAAAATTTAGAGGACAAGGTCACAAACATTGAACAAAATTCTTTAAAGTCTCTTAATACTTTTGAGTCCAAAGATGTGTTACATAACCCTATTGCACTTGAGATATCTTTTCACCCTTTACCAACTAGTTTTGTTGTACCTAAGTTCCCATTTTATGATGGAAAGGGTGATACTAAACAACATCGTCAATATTTTTATGTGGCATGCATTGACTATGCCCCAAATTATTTACAAGAAGCCTCAAGGAATATGTTCTGAGGTTGTTCTATGATTAACCTCTCTAATCTATGAAAGCATTCAAAAATATTGCAAATCAGTTTTTGGCACACTTTTACATGAATATTTATGAAAAATTTTCCTAAGCTCAAATTACCAAAATTAAACAAATAATAATTGAACCTATCAATGAGTGTCTCAAGGTACTAGATAATGTTATCTAAAATGACTAATCCTATAGAAGATAAAGAGATGTAAGACATATTCAAGAAAAGTTTGATTATTCCTTTACATGAGTCCATTATTTTCAATAAGTTCAAATCTTTTGATGATGTGTGTCATATTGTACAAGATTGTGAAATGAATAGTATTTAATTAAATAACTTCAATTATGTAGTAAACACACTCGCTGCATCTACATCTAGTGCCAAGCTTACAATCAAACCAAGTTATAAGGTAAAACATCCTAGCCTAAAAAGGAAATAACCATATAGTTAACACAATTTTACAACTGTTGGGGATCAACCAACAATGGATTACACTTGTGAAAGCAATAAACGCGGAAATAAATCAGATAGATAAGTAACTGAAATGATAAATAGCACAGAACAAGATATACAAGAAAACACCCTGAAAACTTGTATTAAAACTCTTTACAATAGGAATACAATGAAGAAACTTCGTTCTTCCACACCTCTCTCATATGCACACAAGATCTCTCACTAGATCTCTATTCCTCAAGAGCTCTCTCTCAAGTACACTCAAATCCAACAACCTGGATTGATGCAACTCAGTGCTATCCTTCAAACATTCACAATGTTCTACTCTTACAGTTCTACTCTCATACTAAGCTAAGAAGATCTTTCCTACATATAGAAATAGGAAACTTGAGCATGCTCTTACAACAAACAGTTAAGCCTCTTCAACAAGGGCTCTAAAAATAATATTGCTAATAATAGAGATGCGAGCTTGAGACTACAACTCAAACTCATCATGCAAACACTCGCTTCCGTCCACAGAAATCGCTTTCTGGACACACAGGTAACCGACGTCGGTTCCTGCCTGTTCGCCTGTGACAGTCGCCGACCGACCCTACTGCCGACATTAGCACCTCTGCAACTGCAACTGACCGACGTCGATCACTCCTGACCGATGCCAGCATCTGTGTAGACCCGAACCTATTTAAGTCTGCTCCTTGGTGAAGCTTTTAGCTACACACCCTAACAATCTCCCACTTGGAGATAAACCAGCTGCACCAGTACCTGTACAACAACATCTTCTAGCTCTTCCATCTTCAACTTAATCATGAAGACCAATAGAAGTTGAATGAAGATTCAACTTCTCCTTCGTAACCGGCTTTGTTAGCATATTAGCAGGATTCTTGTCTGTGTGGATTTTCTCCAGCTTCAACTCCCCATCTTCCAATACCTGCCGTATGAAATGGTACCTTAGCTGTATGTGCTTTGTTCTTGAATGAAAGGCCGAGTTCTTAGCTAAATGGATTGCACTCTAACTGTCACTATACAATCTGCAACTCCCATGCTCCCTTCCAAGCTCTTCCATGAACCGTGTCATCCATATCATCTCCTTGCTAGCTTCTGTGGCTGCAATATATTCAGCTTCTGTAGTTGACAAGGCAACAACCTTCTGCAACTTAGATATCCAACTAACCGTTGTTCCACCTACAGTAAAAACATAACCTGTAGTGCTCCTCCTGCCATCCAAATCCCCTGCCATATCTGAATCTACATAACCATGTAGAGAAGTATCTGAACCTCCATAGCACAAATGCTTGCTGCTGGTTCCTCTCAGATATCTAAGGATCCATTGAACCGCTTTCCAATGTTCCTTACCTAGATTGGCCATATATTTGCTTACTACTCCCACTGCTTGGGCAATATCTGGTCTAGTACACACCATTGCATACATCAAACTCCCTACTACGGAAGAATATGGAACTTTGTTCATGTACTCTACCTCATCATGTGAATTGGGACATTGTTCTTTACTTAACTTAAAATGTCTAGCCAAAGGTGTGCTTACCAGTTTAGCATCCTGCATATTAAACCTCTCCAACACCTTGTTCACATAATCTTCTTGAGACAATATCAACCTGTGGTTTTTCCTGTCTCTCCTAATGCTCATGCCAAGGATCTTCTTCGCTGCTCCCAAATCCTTCATAGCAAACGTTTGAGCTAACTTCTCCTTAAGCTCAGAGATATCCTGCATGTGAGACCCTGCAACCAGCATGTCATCTACATATAACAATAGAATAATATATCTACCATTATCAAATCTCTTGAAATATACACAATGGTCCAATTGACACCTACTGTAGCTATGCTCAGTCATAAACCTGTCAAATTTTAAGTACCATTGCCTTGGAGCTTGCTTGAGGCCATACAAACTTTTCTTCAACCTGCAACTAACTTCTCCTTACCCTTGACCTCAAAACCTTCTGGCTGTTCCATGTATATTTCCTCATCCAAATCTCCATGAAGAAATGTTGTCTTAACATCTAGCTGCTCAAGATGCAAATCCTCAAAAGCAACCAAAGACAATACAACCCTTATTGAAGTCATTTTAACAACTGGAGAAAAAATCTCACCAAAGTCAATACCTAGTTTCTGTGCAAATCCTTTCACTACTAATCTGGCCTTGTATCTCATCTGTCCATCCTCACCTTCCTTCAATCTGTAGGTCCATCTATTCTTCAGTGTTCTCTTACCAGCTGGCAATTCAACCAAATCCCATGTTTGGTTCTCTCTTAAGGACTCCAACTCCTCAACCATGCCACGCTCCCCACTCACTCTTGGACTCCACTTGTAATGCTTCTTCAAAACTCTTTGGTTCTCCACCATCAGTTAGCAATAAATAATATAAGGAAGGAGAATATCTAATTGGAGGCTTACTTACCCTTTCAGACCTCCTGATGGGTGTCTTGGACTTGTTCTCAACAATCTGTCCACCCAAATTTTCTGACAGTGACCGACCTCGGCCACCTGTAGACCTGTTACTAGCCGACGCCAGTTCTTCCTGGCTGACGTCTGTGCCTGGTCTGCTGACGTCAGTCTCTGTACGACCGACATCAGTTTCTGTACTGTCGATGCCAATTCCTGACCTGCCGACGTTGGTCTCTATGTTTTCCTATAAGTGATTATTTCTTTTTCCCGCAAGCTCATTTTGGACCATAACTTCATCCAATTCACCATTGCTCTGCCCAGATTGATCTAGCTTCCTTATCTGATCACTGTACATCACTCTTTCATTGAAAACAACATCACGGCTCCTGATTACCTTGTTAGTTCCTAGATTCCAAAATCTGAAACCAAAATCATCTGAGCCATAGCCAATAAACGTGCACCTCATAGACTTAGCATCAAGCTTCTTTCTATTTTCCTTATCTATGTGCATAAAGGCTTCACAACCAAAAACTTTGAGATATGAGAGATCTACCTTTTTACCTGTCCATGCCTCTTCTGGAATTCCACCATCCAGAGCTGTAGAGGGTCCTCTGTTAATCAGGTACACTGCGGTGTCAACTGCTTCTGCCCAAAACTCTAAGGGCAACCCTGCATGCAATCTCATACATCTTGCACGCTCCATTATTATCCTATTCATCCTTTTAGCAATACCATTCTATTGAGGTGTCCTTGGAACCATCCTTTGCCTATGGATTCCATGTGTATAACAATACAATTTGAACTTAAGACTGCAGAACTCACCGCCATTATCAGATCTCAAGCACTTTAATCTTCTGCCTGTTTCATTCTCAACCATAGCTCTCCAAATCTTAAAAGTCTCAAAAACATCAGATTTCTTTTTAATACAGTAGATCCATACCTTTCTTGTGGCGTCATCTATGAATGTAACATAGTACCGTGATCTGCCAATAGAGGCTACCTGAGCCGGTCCCCACACGTCTGTGTGAACAAGCTGCAACTTCTGCCTTTTCTTAGTAGACCCAGTCTTGAGAAAACTAACCCTTTTCTATTTTCCAAATACACAATGCTCACAAAATTCTAGATCCATACTTTTCAAATCTGAAAGCATACCTTTAGACTTAAGAATTGACATCCCCTTCTCACTCATGTGGCCGAGCCTTGAGTGCCACAATTTAGCATCCACATCTGAAGTAGATAAAACTGAAGGAGATTTGTTAGTAACACAATTACACAAATAGAGAGTACCTTCTCTCTTACCTCTGGCCATAACAAGTGCACCCTTGGTCACCTTCCAAGAATCTGCTGTGAGAGTTACTGTACAACCCTCATCACCTAGCTTACCTGCAGAAATCAAATTTCTCTTCAAACTAGGAACATGCATCACATCTCTCAACACCCATGTGTTGCCATTTTGCATCTTCAACTGCACTTTACCTTTGCCAGTAATCTTACAAGGCTCATCATCCCCTAAGTACACTATTCCAAAATCTTCATGGATATAGTCATTGAAATATTCTCTGTTAGGGGTAGCATAGAAAGATGCACCAAAATCTAATACCCAAGATTCTATGTTATTATGCAAAGAGAAAATTAAAGCATCCTGTGCAATACCTGCAATCTTGGCTTCTTCCTTTCCTTCATGTTGATTGTCCTCCTTAGGCTTTGACCAACAATCTCTGCTTATGTGCCCCATCTTTCCACAATTCCAGCATTGTGTCTTCCTGCCATTTCTGGATTTAGATCTGCCTTTCCCCTTAGACTTGGATCTTGCTCTGCCTTTCTTGCTCTTCTCTTTTTGCCTTCCCCTACTCTCAAAACTTAAATCATTCCCGGATGCCTCTTCTATGCTTTTCCTGCATATTTCCTCATTCAAGATAACACTAACAACATCCTCTACTTTCAAAATATTTGATGCAGATGCAGTATTACTTACTGCCATTACTAAGCCATGCCAGCTTTCAGGCAAAGAACATAATATTAGAAGAGCTTTTATCTCATCATCAAACACTATATTTACTGAGCTTAATTGATTCACAATACCATTGAAATCATTCAGATGAGTAGAAACAGATCCACCTTCATTCATATGCAAATTAAATAACTGCTTCATAAGATATACCTTATTTGAAGCTGAGGGTTTTTCATACATATTTGCTAACGTAGTCATTAACTCTACCGTAGTTTTTGCTTGTGACAAATTAGATATCACAGTGGAGGCCAGACTCAGTCTTATAGACCCAAGAGCCTTTCTGTCAAGAACTTCCCATTCTTCATCCTCCATGTCCTTGGGCTTCTTTGCTATCCCACCTAACGGTAAGTAAAGATCCTTCTAATACAGATAGTCCTCTATCTGCATTCTCCAATGTTGATAGTTCTTGCCATTAAACTTTTCCATTCTCAACTTACTTTCTTCTGCCATTGCTTCTCCCACTCAAACAGAAATCCCTGCAGAAACTCCTGTGAGCAACCTATAATCCAAACACACTACACAGATCTGAACCACCTGTTAGTGAACCTGAGCTCTGATACCAATTATCAAGCTCTGAACCTGTAACCAAGGCTCTGATACCACTTGTTGGGGATCAACCAACAATGGATTACACTTGTGAAAGCAATAAACGCGGAAATAAATCAGATAGATAAGTAACTGAAATGATAAATAGCACAGAACAAGATATACAAGAAAACACCCTGAAAACTTGTATTAAAACTCTTTACAATAGGAATACAATGAAGCAACTTCATTCTTCCACACCTCTCTCAGATGCACACAAGATCTCTCACTAGATCTCTATTCCTCAAGAGCTCTCTCTCAAGTACACTCAAATCCAACAACCTGGATTGATGCAACTCAGTACTATCCTTCAAACATTCACAATGTTCTACTCTTATAGTTCTACTCTCATACTAAGCTAAGAAGATCTTTCCTACATATAGAAATAGGAAACTTGAGCATGCTCTTACAACAAACAGTTAAGCCTCTTCAACAAGGGCTCTAAAAATAATATTGCTAATAATAGAGACGCGAGCTTGAGACTACAACTCAAACTCATCATGCAAACACTCGCTTCCGTCCATGGAAATCGCTTTCTGGACACACAGGTAACCGACGTCGGTTCCTGCCTATTCGCCTGTGACTGTCGCTGGCTGACCCTACTGCCGATGTCGGCGCCTCTGCAACTGCAACTGACCGACGTCGGTCGCTCCTGACCGACGCCGGCGTCTATGTAGACCCGAACCTGTTTAAGTCTGCTCCTTGGTGAAGCTTTTAGCTCCACACCCTAACAACAACATCCTAATCTTCTTGTCTTAATTAATGCACCAAGGATACAATTTACATGATTACATGAGTCTCTCACTTCATTACTCCCATGATTAGTATATTTCCATCTTATATCTCTCCCTTATACTATAGCTATTGATATTAATAGACATTTACCCCAGAGCTATGATGCAAATGCTTATTGTGATTATCACTAGGGTCTAGGACATTTTGTGAACATATGTTTTACCTTTAAGAATAAGATCTAAGACCTCATTGATGACCAAAATATTACATTCGATTATCCTTTCAAGAAATTGGGTTCACAACTTGGTGATCACTAAAAATAATAAGTATTTAATAATACTTTGCAAGACCATTCTAAGAAGGAACCATAAGTGTAAATGGAATATAATACACATCCTCCTCTATCACATCATGGGAACCCATTTTATGGGATTATCAATACTTTTACATGACATAGACTACCTATGGTTCATTAAACTTATATTAATTTCAATGATAGTGAGGTTAAGGGTGACGAATTTAATCATAATTTCTAAATTCATTTGAGCATTCCTTGATCACCAACCTATACATAGTATTATGATTGATAATGGTGTAAGTAAAAATGTTTGCACCATGACATTACTTTCACATCTAGGTTATACTCATCATGATTTGCATCCTTCTACTAGATTAGTTAGAGCATTAGATGGGACCTCCCAAAATATTTTTGGAGAGATTAATCTACCTTTATAGGTCGGTCCTACACATGTGGTTAATAACTTTTTTAGTTTTACCTTCCACAAGAATCTTTGATATGTTATTGGGAAGACCTTAGATCCATACCTTCAAGTAGTACTTTTTACATTACACGGGTGTGTTAAATACATTCATACCAATTGGGTAAGTATATTATTTGTAATTCCATATGATAATCCTCCTGAAAAAGAAAAAACTATCAAACCTAATAAGGTTAATCCACCAAAAAATGGTAAACAATAGGTAATTACCTTTACTAGGTGGCCAATACTTGAGAGTCCATTACATCAGAGACATACAATGGATTCCAAAAAATCCTCATCTTCTATTACACACCATATTAAAACATCTAGAGCACCTAAACATTTTTAAACTATTGTTATTCCAAAGAAACCATTGAGCACATAGAGATAGGTTCCACAAACCCTTATTCCTTATATTTATACTACACAACCTCATATTATTATTATACATACATAGAGCATCATAGATACTATAGTGACAAATATTGTACCTATACATGATCCTTGGTAGTACCACAAGTTCCTTATACCAAGTTTCAATTGGGGAGCTACCTACGATCATCCTTTAGATGAGATCACAGGATGATATTTCCTTCTCATAATATTCCAAAAATATGAAAAATACCAAAAAAATAAAAAAACTTAAAAAATCCAAAAACATTTTTGGCATCTAGATACTCTATTGGCTCCATGGCATCTATGTGTTATTTTCATGTTAATGGATTGAATATCAATTACTTCTAGATACATATGTGTGACATGATTATATTTGAGTGTGATGTAGGCATATATAGATACATGAGCTATTATTATTTTGGATGTTTGGATTTCTTTCTACTCATGTCATATTCACATTGGGTACATCCACCTCTATTATCATTATACTCACATGTTAAATGGTTCGATGATCACTTTTCATTATTCATGTTTGAGCTTATATATACTTACACATGCCTTTATCCATGATTATATATTTCATAGGTTACCTTATATGCTATGCACTTGACATTTTTTGATAACACATTTGATCCATAGGATACTATGGTATATTTATGTTAGTTTCTTATCCTTTCCTTTATGCACATCCTTGAATGTCTTGCATTGTTACAGTCTTATTTGTTTGAGCATTTGAATATGTTCCTTTGCTTGCAGCCCTTGTGCCTATGTTTGATTTATTTGACATTTGAATATGTCATTTCTTTTTGTATGTACATTTGAACATGTCATTCTTCCTTTTGTATACATTTGGATAATTCATGTCCCTTGGATTGTGTGTCATTTAAACATGTCTCTTGTTTGTGGTCTCTTAGGACCATTATATGTTGACTTACTTTTGAGTGAACTTGTTGTATGTGTGTTTGTTTGCTTGTTGAGATTGTTGCATTGATATATATACATTGCCATGATATTCATCATGCATATTAGCCCTTCATATGTTCACATTGTTCTATTAACTTCAATGCTACATTTACATATACATGTTCTTATATATGTTACATGGTTCTACTCATAGATTATACACTTGTCTTATCCTTTTGAAGTGAGGTAACTATCAGTTTATATTATTCCCTTAATTTAAAATGGTGGGAATATTAGTAGGGGTATGTCATAAATTCATTTTCTCCACACTTATTTAATATTTAACACAATTTACAGATTCAATGGTGGCATATTTTGGAAACATGTTCTCCACACTTATTCAGTATTTGGCACACCCAGATTCAGTGGGGGCATGTTTTGGAAACATGTCTTCCACATTGGCACTTATTTTAGTTTTCATATTTCTCCATATATGGTGGGGACATGCTTTAGAATCATTTTTTACACACGTACATGGTTTCTAAATTGGCCAAAGCACATAATCATATGATTTAAACACATATTTATGGCAGAATTATATACATTGATACCATTATTATACATAGTTTTAGCATGAGAGATATCTAAGGTGGATATGTTATGAAATGTGTGTCTTATATTACAAAATCTAAATTATTTTCATATTTCAAAAACACTCTCAGGGACTGTCATCACCCAATAGATCATACATTTGCAAACTATATTGATCTAATATACTGTAGTGGTTGGTTTGATCTTTGGTATAGTTGAGATGATAAAATCACTCAATATTGCTAGGTTTTTAGGTTGGACTTTATTATATCATATAGCCTCACTAATTTGATCGTATCATTTGATTTGGTTCACTCATACTCACTAGGTCATAAGTATGATTGGGTTGCACGGTTGAGATAATCTCAATTGTTAGGTGTAAACTCACCTTTTATCCAAATTTTTGGGCATGTGCCTTCCAATCTCTCTCTATCTCCTTAGATATATATACTTTCCAAATTTATATATTTCTCCTAATCTTATTTTTAGTGCTTCATAACTATGTCTTTCAAATCAAGTTTCTAATAGGTAAGGTAGTTGCATCGATACATAGTGTACTCATAAACCTTTCTCTTTCAATTTTAATAATTCAAAATGTTTTTCACTTGCATATTATATGCACTAAATATATAATATAATATGCTCTTGGTTACAAGTCAGTCACTAGCAAATCACTCAAATTGGACTCATGTAAAGATAAGTGTGTTATACATAACCAAGTACACATTTATTCTCTTTTAAACCAACAATTTTATTAGTAGATGATATTTATGGATTATATATCATCTCAGTATTATACACTTGAAAAACTCAGACCTTAGTCATTCCTCTCAATTTTGGACCTTTCTCATTTTTGATAGTTTTGCATCTACTCTATCTTGTTCCCCTATACCTATCTCTTAGTCTGACCAGTCTTATATTGATGATCAAAACCTTCTATCTTGGCAAGAATGATTAAAATATGCTTATATTATGCCCATATAATTTTGTATCTTATATTTATTTTCTAATTCTCATGACACAAGCATCAACCCTGAACTCCTACATCAATGCTATTGTCCTAACCTGGCGTAGGTATCCATTTCCTTAAAGTCATCTAATTTTCAAATTAAATATATTCTAATGGTCTACCTATGTCCTTTAATGTGAGATATTTCCAAATAAGAGTGGTGTATATTCACAATCACTCATTCATTCCTCAACTATAAACTTCTTACCTACTCACCAGGCAACTTACAAAAGGCATTCAATCAAGCACTCAAGTGAGCAAAGCCTCCCTATATTCTCTTATATTTATATCAATCATAGAGATAGAGCATACACATGTCTAAAGCATTGAAGGATTATTCCAAGAGATATATTTTCCAAGTTACAAGCTAGGTCAGATTCAAACAAAAGCCAACATGTAATGAAGAACAACATCAATCTGAGGCCCTATTCAAAGTATTGTCTATGTAAGCACTACTCATTGACAAATGGGTCTTTGGGTTAAACTCAACATGGTGTGCCCACTAACCCATTTTTCCCAAGGTCATTATGAATATGAAGAACTATGGTTTTATAATTTCATGAGAAGTGACAGTCCATGACCCAAATCTAAATCCACCAAAACAAAGGTGAAGGTAAACCTAAAAACATCCATGTGATCGCAACCTTTTCTAATAGTTATTTCATATAGGACACTTGCATTATGTTCAAATAGTAATGTAGCTATCTGAGGCTAATATTGTTATTTTTAGTTATAGAGGCACTCAATCCATAATTTTGTGCATATTCCAAAATCTTCTTCCAATCTACTTCCTATTTATTTTAGATCTAGAACTGCATTAGCATCAAAACTAGATAAGTAAATTATTTCTTTGTCATTTCCATATCTATCATAGTTATACTTACTATTTTTATCCTATCTTAGTTTAATAGATTCAGTGTATGTTATCTAAGTTTAACATTTAATTGGCATGTTGTAGATCTGATTATCACCCTTGTGCAATGTCATTTCTATATTTGTAACCTTATCTACCCAAGTAGAATCCTTATCTAAACTTAGGGTTAAACAAATGATTACCACAAGAAAAAATCACCTTGATTGCTGTTATGGCTAATAATATCATAAAAATATAAAAAATAATATTTCATTCAAAATGTCACAAAGTAAGGTCAAATTGATAAATAACATAAATAGAATAGATTGGATAAAAAATGTTAATTTTGTGATGTAATAATTGTTATGTTTGGGATTAAGGGCGCGATGATAGGTGATAAGGGGAAGAATGTAAATAAGGGTTTCAAGAGTGACAGGCTTGTGGCAGCCTACAGTGGTGATCGATCCCAGCCAGGCGAGAGCTCTCAAGACAAAGAGACATTCTATGTCAGTGAACGATCGAGGCTTAATAAGATTAATGGCTACCTCTTGCGTAGTCAGGACCAACCTGTGCTGGTTATTCCTCCAGAGACTATTAAGGAAGATGTAGAATATCTAGCCTCACATGCTTTGATATGCAAATTTCTTGGGATCCGAATCCCCCTATCAACTTTGGAAGCCTAGATTCACCTCTCATGGCAGGTCAAAGGTGATTTCGATATTATGCTAGCTGGTAATAGCTACTTCATGGTGAATTTTTATTCTATGGCTAATCAAAATCAAATATTTGAGGGAGGTCCTTACTTTTATGATCGTATTGGTCTTTTTATCAAACCCTGGCATGCAAGGTTTAATTCTACTAAGGATTTTCCTTCTAGGGTCCCTATTTGGGTTCACCTACTGAGACTCCCTCTAGAGTTCTAGCATGAGGACATTTTGTGCCAGATTGCTACCATGCTTGGGACACCAATGGCAATAGCACACCAATCACTGGACAAAAAGGTCATCCCTTATGCTCGTATCTGTGTTGATATTGATTTAAATAACCCTTTGCCAAATTCTATGGAAATTTACCTGGGCTCTTCCTCTTGGATCCAACAGTTGGACTATGAATCTATTCCCTTTCACTGTCAAATTTGTCATGTACATGGGCATTTGTAGTGACAGTTCCCTCATGCCTCCAGAGGTGGTGGTACACCTGGTGGGCCATTTGGGCTAAGGACAGCTTATGAGGGTAAAGGGAGTGGCCAACCAGCTTACACGAGAACTAGAAATTTTTAGTTAGATACTGCCATAGAAGGGAAGGCTCACCTAAATTCTTCAACTCTGGGATAAGGTTCAACTAGTTTTAATGCTCTTGATATGGAGGGTTTCACCCTGGTGCGTCGTTGTGCTACGGGACATGGTCAGAAATGGCCACATCTAGACTGGTAAGTGGACTTTGGGTTTAATCGCTTTGAGGCTCTTGACAATATGACCATCGAGGAAGGAGTCCCTGTAGAGGAGCAGCATGGGGTCCTCAATCTAGAGGAGAGGGTGCCTATGCTTAATGATTCCCATGATATGTTAGTTTAGCAGGTCCTAGAGACCTCTCTTGGCCTAGAATCTGGTGCCCTAGTGGCTCTCCCAGATTCACAAGATAAGGAGGTCCATTGGGTAGATTTGGTGAAGGATGTGGGTGCACTCAGTAAAGAGAAGGGATCATCTACTACTCTGGGCCTAATACAAAGGCCATTCAAGAAAGTATCCTTTACTACCCCCTCCAAAGTTGGGCATAAGAAGGACCAAGACAAAATTAGACTTACAGGGGATTTACTAGTAGAGTCAGGGGTTGTTAAGACCTTGGATGAACATTTCCCTCACTCTATTCAATGATTGTCCTGTCACGGAATGCGAGGGGGTTGAACAACATCCCCAGACAAAAACATGTGCACAAATTGGTGATTAAACACTCTCCAAATATTTTTTGTATTCAAGAAACCAAGCTTTTTGTGGACTCCTTGCTTACTTGCGCTCCTAACATTTGGTTTTTGGGTCAATGGCAATGTGTTGGCACCTTGGGGAGCTCTGGTGGTATCGCCATGTGCTGGGACCCAAGGAAAGTTGTGCCACTTCACTAGATGTCCTATCTCTCAGCTCTCTCCATGGTGGCTTCCTCTCTTGAAACTAGGGAGCTGATTTTGGTTACCATGGTATACACTCCTACTGATTATCCTGGATAGCTCAAGCTCTGGGATCATATTCAGTTTGTCAGAAGCTGCCACCCCTTCCTGCCTTGGATTATTGCTAGGGATTTCAATGCAATCCTTAGTTTGGAGGATAAAAGTGGTGGTTTGGTGTGCCTGGGTTCCTCCTCTGAGCTCTTTTGATAAAATATCAAGTTGTTGCATCTCTCAGATGTTAAACCTCTTAATGGCCTCTTCACCTAGAATAATAGAAGTGGTAATGTGGCCATCTCTGAGTGCCTGGATAGGTTCCTAGTCTCCTAATTTTGGCTCTCTAGCTCTATGTCACTCTCTTCTAAAATTATTGATTGGAGGGGTTCTGATCATTGGCTGATCAAGCTCTCTATTGGGTATATTGTGGCTCTCAAAAAGATGCCATTCAAGTTCTAACTGATGTGGCTGTGTAACTCCTCTCTCCATGACTTGATGGCCCAATGGTGGAGGTAGGGAGGCCCTGATTATGGCACCACAATGTATTCCTTCTCCAAAAAACTACAATATGTTAAGAGGAAACTAAAATACTGGAACAAGAATTGCTTTGGCAACCTACACTTGATGAAGAAGAGCACGCAAGACCGTTTGGATGGTATAACCAGGCAAATTCAGGATGCAGGGTTGACAAAAGCTCTGTGTGGTGCAGAATCTCAAGCTGCTATGGATTTAGTAGAGTGGGATCTTTGGGAGGAAATCTATTGGAAATAGAAGGCACAGATAGATTGGCTTCAAGAGGGGGACAAGAATATTGCTTATTTTCATAATTCTGTGCAGGCCCGATGTAATAGGAACTTCATCTCTTATCTAGTCACCACAAATGGGACACGATTGACCTCCTCCCAAGCTATTTCTAGGGAAGCTATTCAATTTTACTCAGCTCTCTTCTCTGATGATATGCCTCCAGCTGAGCTAGCTGAAAATGCAGTCTTATCTTGCATTCCCTCGATTGTGACATCGGGAATGAATGACTCTCTCATGCAACCAATTAGCATGATAAAATTGGAGGGGGTGGTCTTCAGCTTACAAAAAGGCAAAGCCCTAAGACCTGATGGTTTCCCTGCTAACTTCTTTTAGGAATTCTGGGATATTATTAACCAAGATCTACTAGATGTGGTTTAGGAGTCTTACTCCAGCAAAGAGATGCTTTGGGCTTTGAATGCCACTTTTCTTGTTCTCATTTTTAAGAAGGAGCAGGTGAATTAGTTGGACCTTTTTAGGCCCATTGTTCTTTGCAATGTGGTCTATAAAATCATTACTAAGCTCCTTGTAGAGTGGCTTAAAGGATGTCTTCCCAAGGTGATCTCTGAGGAATAAGGGGGCTTCGTAGTTGGTAAACAAATCTTTGATGGGGTGGTTATAGCTTCTGAAGCTATTCACTCGATGAGCACCTCTCAGGAATGGGCCATGTTCATCAAGCTTGATATGGCGAAGGCTTATGACAGGGTCTAGTGGGGTTTCTTACATAAAGTTCTTTTGGCTTTTGGCTTCAGTCAGGACAACGTTTGTTGGGTTCTGAGTTGTGTTACTACTCCCTCCTTCTCAGTCCTTATTAATGGTGAACCCTCAAAGTTGTTTGACATGTCTAGAGGTCTTCGCCAAGGAGATCCACTCTCCCCTTATCTATTTATCATTCTGGCTGAGGGACTTGGGTATCTCATCAAATCTCATGTCTCTTAGAACCTGCTTCATGGATGGCAATGGGGGAATGGATTACCTACTTTGACCCACCTCTAGTTTGTTGATGACATAGCCCTTGCTGGGAGAGCTCAGATTCGAGAAGCTATTGCTTTTCAGCTTTCCCTTGATACTTATTTGGCCACTTTGGGGTAGAAAATCAATGATCACAAGTCCTCTCTTTTTTTCTTCAATACCCTTGATTCTATCCAGAGGAGGATTGCTAATATTCTGAGGTTCCAGATTCATTATCTCCCCCTGACTTATTGGGGAGTCCCTATTGTTGTGGGAAGATAGCCTAGGCTTTTTTGGCAGAATGTGCTTGACAAACTAAGACAAAAAGTGAATCATTGGTCTCATAGGTGGCTCTTTACTGCTAGCAGGGTGATTCTTTTACAATCTGTGATTCAAGCCCTTCCAATATATTAGAGCATGGTTTAGGCTACCTCGGTGTACTTAAGGAATTTGATGATCTTTTGCATCAATTCTATTGTAATGGTAATCTGCAAGGTACCAGATGGAACCTTATTAATTGGGACACTGTATGCTAGCCAAAGAAGGAAGGAGGCTTGGGTCTGCATTCTGCTATCTTATGCAGCCAAGCTCTCACTACCAAACTTTATTAGTGCTAGTGCTCCAACCAATCTCACCTTTGGGCCCAGATCCTATCTTATAAGTACTTCCCTAGTATTGAGCCTTTTGGTATTGCCAAGATGCCTCTAGAAGGAATAGGCTCTATGGTGTGGAATACCCTCAAACGAGGAGCTTATCTTATGAAGCATAGCCTTTTCTAGATCTGCAACAGTGGCACTGAGGCCCTCTTCTGGAGTGACTCCTGGGATGGTTTGCCCCCTCTAATTTCCTCTCATCCACATTTGCAACCCCTTTGTGATGCCTTCCTAGCTGATGGGTGGAGCATGGTGGCTCAGTATAAGGAGGCTTTTAATCTGGGCATGGTAGTTGGTTATTGATGGAAGAATTCTTCTAATTGGCTACCAGGGGGCTCATTGGAGGATCAGTGGGAGCTATCTCAGATTTTGACCTCTAGAGGATGCAGCCTTGTATAGGAACATGATGTCTTGGCCTGGGGGGGTGCCCCTTCTAGGAAGTATTCAGTTTCCTCTAGATACCTTGTGATGACACAGCATCTTCTTGGAGAAGTGGAGGTCCCTTAGTGGAGGAGAGCTTGGAACTGCTTTTCTTGGCCTAAATGTAATTTCTTCCTCTGGACTCTGGTTCACAATAGGTGTCTTACTTGGGACAACCTTTATAAACAAGGATTCTAGGGGCCTTTTATATGTTTTTTGTGCCATAGTAATGAAGAGACTGCTTCTCACCTCTTCTTCCAGTGCCCTTTTGCAAGACAGATTTGGCATTTGTGGTGGAGTGTGTGGGACTGCCCATGCTAGCATGCATTCTCTCTATCTAAATTCTGGGATCAATAGGGCCGCCCACCTGTTAAGACCTCTTTTCTCTAGGTTGCTTGGTTTATTGGCCCCTCCCTTATCTTGTGGCATAATTGGCTAGAGAGGAATAGAAGGATCTTTCAAGATGTGTCCCTTGAGCTTAGGCTTCTGTGGGGGAAAATTATTAATTCTGTGTTGGAGACCCTTCAAGCCAAATGTGATGCTGTTGGTGAACTAAATCCTGAGGACGCTATGATCTACTCACGCTTCTCCTTAGTCCCTTCCAGTGATGCACCCTTTGATCCCCACATGTGCTCAATAAAGTGTGCCAGACAACACCCACAACCTATCAATCGGGCTGGGCATTGGGTGCCCCCTGCAACTGGAGTCCTCAAAGTCAATATCGACGGATCCTCCCAGGGAAATCTTGGGGATGCTGGCATTGGAGGCATTGGGCGAGACAATTCAGGGGATATTAAGTTTGCTTTTTTAGTCTTCAAAGGCTGCCATACTAACAATCTCATGGAAGCTTAGGCTATCTTGGTTGCCGTTCAATAATGCTATCAACAGGGCTGGCGTAGAATTGTTTGCGAGATGGACTCACAGGTGGTGGTCAATTTACTGAATAAGAAAAATTTAGCTAAGGTGGATTGGCACTTGGCTTTGGTGGTTCAACAAATCCTTTAGTTATGTACCTCCTTGGATTCTGTGGTGTTTATGCAAATCCCTCATGAATGGAATGGGGTGGCTAATTGTCTGGCCAAATGGGCTTCTGAGCATGGACCAACTTGGAACATTTTTGATCACACGATGCTTCCTCTGAATCTTTCTCTGAAGCTGGCTCAACTTGTTGACCAAGATAAAGCTTTGTAATTTTCCTTATTTCTGGTTCTGTTATCAATAAATTTTTACCCCTTTTAGTTAAAACAAAAAATTGTTATTTTTGGGAACTATGTGAATATGTTTCAAGTTCTCTTAATATATCATTTGAAGAGTTTCTTGATTGGTTTATTTATTTATCAAGAGTTTAATATGATAAAACTAAATAAGAAGTATAAAAAAATTCCTAATAAGGGCTATAATTTAGATTTCACAATACTCATTAAAATAAAACAAATGAAAAATAAACAAATTAAGATTAATTTTTGTACATCACTCTTAATAAGACTATTTCTATAGATTAAAAGTAAATAAATAATATCTTCCAAAAGCACTGAAAAATTAAGTCCAATAGAATTAATTTTATATTTTCCTATGGATGCCTTTTCACAAACTAATCATACATCTATATTTTTTAAAGTGGAAATTATGTTATATGCACTTGTGCTTAGACAATTTGTTCAAATTTATCTAAAGCATTCCACTTCTTTGATGTTTTGAAAAGAGAGTAGAATTCATCATTTGAATCTAGATGTCATTGAAGATACCATGCAATTGTTTAACTAAGCTCCTTTAAATCTAAATCCCAAATATACATAACAATCCTTATTTCATCTTAATGTTTTTCCCCCAACTCCTATGAATCTTGGCATTCACCACTTTTCCTTATCTTAAACATTCCTTGTGTTATTGAAATATACATAGATAAATACAATAACAAATTTATGTTTCTCTTTTTAAATTTGTTTAGTATGATGTCTTTCAAACATGGTTATAGTAAGATAGAGTTTTAGAAATAACAAATAGAGGGAGATAATAAATACTCAATACCAAGAAACATCATAATTATCCCAACTTCAAAAAATATTGATAAAAGAACAATTTACTGTTATTTTTCCATAATTAATAACTGAGTTACTCCAAATTTTAAACTAAAAATAGTCCATTATATTAATAATAATTTATAATTCTACATTACATAAATAGAAACAAATGGGAAACTTTATGATATAATGTAGTCTCTACCCTAGAGGATTTTTACAAATGATTTTCCTACATAGATCAATATGTCCTTCATTGGGGGTAGCTAGCCTCGATCACCTATAAGAATAAATGAGTGTCCAAAAAATGGAACTATATTATGGTTGTGAATTGATTCACATAAGTTGTCACCATTTTTAAGAGTATTAAAAAAAGGATTCAAGAGTGACCAAAATGACATAATGCAACAACCTAATAAATTGTATCATTTTAGTAGATGAATTTGCATAATGTTGCATTATTGAGTTTGATTTTATATAATTACTATCCAAATAGTTGAAATCCTCAATAATTCAAATAACATAATAAAATAAAAAATCTAATCAATGTTATAAAATAAATTAAAATTTTGAAAAAATCCTTCAAAGATAGGGAGAGAACTTCAACAAGTGTATCAAGTGAAAAAGCCAATGTAAAAAATAAATAAAGACCCAAGATTTTTTTTAGGTCTATAAAGCAGCCTTGCAAATCCTTATCCTTAGATTTAGGTAGTTGATAATGATAAACTCTATATTATTTTACTCTAATTTGGATTAAGATGAATTGCTTAATTTAATTAAGATAGAAACTAGTGTATGAATTCAAATATTAAGATATGGAATTCAAGAATACATATAAATGTCAAATACTAAAATTGATTGAAATGATTTGAAAAAGTGGCATATGATAATTATAATAAATACACAAAGGAATAAATATTAAAATTTTATTACTAACTATTTGATTGTGATTGTGTTCTAATAGTGGAAAAAATATTTAATCAATCCTATGATTCTTCAAGTTAGGGAATTATATCATTTTTTATGTAGGCTTGGTTCTATCAAGTATGAGTTAATATTGATTATCAATCTATAGTGGTTGATATTGATCTATGTGAAAATAGGTGTCTATGACCATAAGGTTACCTTCATCTATCCCTATAATCTCTACATGTGTGATGTATAACCATGATGATGTGTTTAACCCCATGAATCAATATCCTTCACTTTGAAACCCTATGTATGATTATGAATGATATAAACCTAAAAATTTTGAGAAATTATAATAGGTTGAGATAACCCTAATCACCCCTATTGATGATTGGTCATTGTCTACATATCTAAAATTCTAAGGATGGATATCAAGTAACATGTAGTTCTCCCACATAGTGTGATTGTGAAATTGTACTCTTTTGTTATATGAAAGTAACTAATGATATGGATTTAATACTTTTCAATGTTTACTTTGACTTGGATTTTTTTGCTTATAGTGATTGGTTTTGAGTTTGGAAGGAATAGGGCAGTTTTTATCAACATGTAATAGTGTAAATATGTGTACCAGATAAGTACCAAATTCCCTATCAAATGAGGCCTTATATATATATATATATATATATATATATATATATATATATATATATATATATATATATATATATATATATATATATGAGTGTAAAACTTTGGGTAATTTATCATGTTACACTATACAAAATGTATAGGCTATCCCATAATAATTTCTTAGATTTTAAAAGTGACTATTGTTGGGAGAGGGTCAACTCAAGCTAGTATTGATTGGTGATATTGACCCACTATGATAATATTGACCCATGCAAAAGAAGACTAATTAAGCATTTGGGCATGTTTGTGGGATAGAATGCAAGTTTGAAATAAACATTGAGATTTGTGTAGGTGTGTAATAGTAGAAGGAAAGGGTTAAGTCCATATAAATCACTAGGATAGGGTGATGGTGAGTTAGGACAATACTTGTGTGCATAAGTAATGCATTATAACTATATGTCAAGATTGTCATTGTCAAGTATTTAATACCAATTTTTAATCTCTATAAATGTTAGAGTAAAAGGAAAAGTATACCCAAGTGTGTACAACACATGCTGTATTTTTGAGGAAGCTTTAATTGTGTAGGTCACTCAAAGTAAAACCTGTAACAAAAATTGTGTTATTCAAAGTCCATAAATTTAAAGTTTAAGTCTAAACTTGAAATTTGAAATATAAAAATCAAGAAAGGAGCATGCATGTGCATTGTTGAAAACCATTTTTCCCTTGAAAAGTTTTGGAGATGATGTTTCCTTATTTAAGAATTAGATAAATGTGTCTTTTGTTGAAGTGCTTGGAGAATTGTTTCTCTTTTTGAATAATGCAGAAATTGAGGGTGGTCAAACCCCAATTTTTTGTAACTATGCAAGCTGTTGGGTTGGGAATATGTCTAAACCCTCATAAATGTGGGAATAAGTGATGTACTAACCCAAATAACTACAACCACATGATGGTTTATCTAGAACTAATTCCATGGTGTTGAGAATTGATGAACCTTAATGTAAATGAAACATAAAAACATGAACTAAACTATTGCAAATAGATTTTAGATTTAAGTTTAATCAATGCTTAGTATGAATTAAAAAATTATTTGAAAATAAATAACTATAATAGTGATCATTGCAAAATGTGTAAATGTGCATGAAATATTATCATACCCCTATACCAACTGTAAAATTTCATAGTATGTATGTGCATGAATCGATATCATGCAACTAAATTTTAACCAACTGATACAAATGATATACATATATATGTTGAACCTAAGAACATATATCTCAAATGTATGTCTATGTGAAAAAACTATAATTTATTTTCTTATAAACTATCTACATATGCCCTTGAATAGGCACTCAAGTGTGTATAAATTTACACTCAAGTATCTGTAAATTAGGTACATATGCATATGATATACCCCTATAATTTATATTGATGTACCAATATTTATCATATAATTGAACTCATATGATATCTAAACTACTTTGAATCTCTAAAATATATACTCTTATTCTCAAATTTTAATTTTGAGGATAATTGTGTCTCTATGACCATCCCACTATAATTCCCCCTTTTGAGATGAGGGATACATCCTATAAGTTACTCATCTCAACAAAAAATTTAACTATATCATGTCATGTATAAAGATAACATCATGTATAATCATGTGAACATGTGGATAGTATGTCATCATATTAATGTATATGGCAATCAAGGCATGTATGCAACATATGAAATGCAAGACATACAAGTGTCATTTCCAGATAGATATACCAATTGAAGCATTTAATAGTAACTATCACTAAAAAGATAATTAAATAACACAACATAGTAATAATGCAGGATATGGACCGTGACATCACTCAACCTAAATGATCTCAACAAGCTCAATAATTAATGTCACACATAAGGCCAAGGGTGATGTGGTGAGGATGAACACTATTCATGTTGGCATTATTCATGAAACATTATTCATTACTAAGGTGGTGGACACAATTTATCTTAATGAGGTCTTCACAACCCTATTTATGATGGATAGGTCGAATGGGGATCCACATTACATTAAAACACATGTGGAGGAATTGTCCTTGACTTTCATCATCCTTGTGGGTTAAAATTTTAAATGGAGAACACATTTTGATTTGCACATGCAAGTATAGGACATCATTTTCTTTTCGCATGAAAGGAGGGACCCTTTCTAAAGTCATGTGCATGGAGGATACCAAGAAAACTATTCCAAATGCTTGCACATGCTTGTGAGTCCTAGACTAATTGGATCACATGGAGACATCATTTCATATTGAATATTATTCCTTCCATGTGAAGTATTTTGAAATATTCCTTGGTGGAGCCTTTTGACCTTTACAATTATTGCCTTCATAGGGAAAATGGTGTAGTTTTCCTAGGGAAGACTTGTTGACTTTGTCATGATTCTTCCATGATGAAATGTGGCACCATTTTGGGCCCCTTTGTTATTTTCTCCCTCATTCATTCCTTGTAAATCTATATATGCTTGTATTCCTTGGCTTGTTAGGCTAGGATAGAAGGAAGAAATATTTGTGTGAAAGCTTGAAAATCCTCCTTGGCATGTTGAGGCCAATTTTTATATGTGTTTGAGTGGAAGCTTTGATAAATCTTGTAGATCCTTGGCATGAGATTTTTAAGTGTTTGTAATGTTTAAGGTTGAATTAATGAGAAGAATGATTGATTTTGTGAGAATCTATGATATGTGTATGTGATTGGTGAGAGATTGAGACGTATATGGATTTGTGAATCACCAAGTTATATCAAAGCTCATGTGAGTTGATTTGTGTTCACATCAACTGGTAGTAGAGTTTTTATTGGCCACATTAAGTGTTATTAGGGCAAGTTCAAATCTTGTTACAAGGAGAAGATGCTAGAGTGATTTTTTGGGTGTGTTTTGCACATTTTGAAGAAATAGAGAAGAAAAATGGAGGAAGACCTATGTTATGTAGATAAGAGGATTCTCAAGGGCTAGTGTAATAGATAGTTGAGCTAGAGATGCATTTTGAATAAAATCATGTTCAAGACCCTATGAGGGTGAAATTTGAAAGTAAGAGGATGCGTGGATTTCTATCCATGTGTTAGAAGGATTATCAAGTGTGGAGACAAATAAGATAAAATAAGAATGTGTGTGAATGGGAACGTAAAGTTTTCAAGTTGATGGGTGAATTTATGCACCTAAATATGAAAGGAGAGTGGATGGAGAGACTTCTTGTGATGACAGAAGACAAGAAGATTGAGAGGGAAGGAAAGTTGGTATTTGTTGAAGTAAATGAAGGAGACCCATTATTTGAGAATGGGAAAGAATTGATGGAGATGAATATGGATGAATATTATATCCATGTAGTGTGGCATGTTAGTGAAAAAAAATGTATCCTTGTGGATTTGCAAAGAGAGGAAGATTACAACCATGGGGAATTACAAAGAGAAAAATAAGAATAAATGAATTTTGGAGAAGGCTTTGTGGAGCAAAAGATTTACATAGAACAAGCTAGTAGTGAGATGATGGAAGAGAATATGTACCTAAGTTTGATATCAGCCATGGTATGTGTGGAATAACTTGATGTTATAGGTATTTAAGATGAGTTGCAAGTTTCCTTTGGAGAAACTTTGGATGTGGATGTTGTGTAAGTTAATGCACATAAAGAGAGTTTGATGGATGAGGAGATAAAAGATGATGTTTCCATGAGAGAGGAGCTACAAGTGGTTATGGTTAGTGATGTTGTATAAGATCCAAAAGTTGGTTGAATAGCGTGTGAAAAAATCCAACTGGGATTTAGGTGGAGGTGGATGGATTTTTGTGGGCTAGATATCACATGGGATAATGATATGCATGGCAGATCATATTGATGGAGGAGTACGATTTGTGGTCATGAGTTGGATCCCACATGTGAATCCATTGGAATATGGATTAGATTTTGGTGCAGGAGGATGGTTTTAGTTTTTTATGGTGGGTGTAATCCCATAAATGGAAGTATTTTTGGTGGGTGTCATCCCACTAGGAAAGAGAGGAAGAAAAAAAGTGTGAAGAAGAGAGGAGGAAAACTAGCAGGTAGAAGCTATAAGTGGTAGAGGAAAGAGGGGGAACACTTGGTATCATGGAAAGGGATGCCATGGTCATCAAACTCTATGAACAAAAGAGTGGTTCTACCACTTTCCCCATCCATGTGATCAAAAGATCAAATTATAATACCTCAGATGTCTAATACAAGAGCATCAAAGGATTTGGGTAATCTTACATCACCCAAAAATAGAGCGGTGTGATTTTTATTTTTTAAAAATAAATGGCAAGGATACAATTAGAGCAACTCATAGGAGTTAAGTTGTTTTCAACTAGAGGAAAATGATGTGGCAAGGAAAGACACAATTCTTGTTGGCACTATTCATGAGACTCTATTCATTGTTGAGGTGGCAGACATTATTCATCTTGATGAGGTGTCCACAACACTATTTATGATGGATAGGTGGCATGGGGAACCAAATTCCACTAAAACACATGTGGAATACTTTTCCTTGTCTTCCATCATCCACATGGGTTTCTAAGTGGGGAACACATTTTGATTTGTACATATAAATTTAGGACATTATTTGCTTTACACATGAAAGGAGTGACCCTATCTAAAGTCATGCACATGGACGAGACCAAGAAAACTACTCCAAATTCTTGAAAATGCTTGTGGATTCCAAAAAAAGTGGAGAACATGGGACATATTTTCCTATTTACTACTATTCCTTCTATGTGAAGGATTTTGAAATATTATTTGGTAGAGCCTTTTGACCTTTGTAATTATTGCCTCCATAAGTAAAATGGAATAGTTTTCCTAGGGAATACTTTTTGGATTTGTCATAATGATGTAAATCATACACTTGATCTCTACTTCTACACTCACTTAACCTTGTTTGATTAACTCAAATTACTTTGATAATGTCTTTGCATTCACACTTCAAGTAATGGTTCTTAGTTAAATTAATAATTTTTTATTTTCCATAACCTTTATTCTATTTGTCTCTATCACATTAACCCTCTCTACTCAACCAACAACTCACCAACACTATCCAATTCTCAACTCCTTTCTTTACTCAACTCAACACACCCTTTACACAATCCTACTAACCCTATTTATCATGTTTTCTTGAATGTATGGAAAAATTAAATTTTTTTAGGAGAAACCAAAAACATTTATATACACCCTTTTCTATATTCTATCTCCTTACCAAGTCTTATCCCTTAACTCAAACTTTAGACCACCTTTTCAGCCTTCTTTATGCTTATGTTTAGGCCTATTAAGGTATAGTTTGCAAACTATCTACTATAGACATATGATACAACAATAAAAACCTAAAAATCTCTTGAAACACATTTAAACCTTTTCAATGACCAATTTTTAGGGAATTTGGATGGCTAGAACTGGTTAAATCTTACAAACCCTAGTTTAAGGCTTTTCTTGTCTCAGTCTAACCTACGAGCACTTAAAATACATTGTGGGTGTTTTATGGGATTTAAAATGACCAAATTTCATTTGGTAGGTTTTTACTGACCTCATAAAATTTTATCAACCCTTATATATCTCTTTCCAATCCACTATCTATGCATTCTACTTTAGAATACATGTAATTGTGTCAAATTTTGACACTCTATAGGTCTAAATTATGACTTGACAATTATTTCCACATTATTAATTAAAAAAATGCATTAACAAATTGCATTAGACTCATACACACTTATCCAAAAAAAAATTAATGCATTTTAACTCGATTCCTTGACCAAGTCTTTCAAGAATTTCATTACACAATCCTCCATGCCATTGTACACCACAGAATACAAGGGTTCCTTATCACATCTATCTCACACCAGATAAGTTTCAAAATATGTATTGTATCATGGAGTTTCAAACATCATTCTATAAACTTATACACATTTAAAAATATATGTTACACCTTTCACATTCAGTCAATGAAACACACAGTTTACAAATAAGGTAATTTCACACAAAATAGGGGTTTATGATCAATCTGTCTGATCAAATAAATATTAATTTTTATCCCTTAAAAAAATAATATCAAATCACATTCCAAAACCTTTCAATAAAAATTTATAATCAGTATCAATTTTTCATTAGTCCAACTATTATGCAACACATAGTCTATAATAATAAACAATCTCATGAACAGGGTCTGTATAAGTATTCTCCAAACAGAGTTATTTTTTTCCTTTATCTCTTTCATAGGGTCTCTCTTCAAATAGACATATAATATCCTATAAACACTCTTTTTAAAACCATTATCAACCTTACTCTTCCATCAATAAAACTATGCAATCAACAACATTAACAAATGACCTTTAACAGAGGTATGTCTTCATCATTTAGTAGACATTACTAAAAACTTCCAAATATTCCTTCATAAAAAACTTGATATTCATCCTCCATTCATATATTTTATATAACCTCTATATATAATATAAAATTAACTCCTATATTCCTATAAAAGAGACATAACTAATTCTTAGCTCTCTTGCTTACGTGGAGGTCTCTTTCAATTACATTGGATTTTCTTGATTTACACTATATGGCTATATCAAATCATGAATTTTAGATTCATGAACATTTTTGGACCTCATATAATTGATAAAACCCTAAACATGCTTAAAAAATATTCCACCTCCACACATTGCACAAACGTCCTTAGAAAAGCTTCATAATATTCAAATTTTCAAAAAGGGACTTTTGGTGGGAAACCAATAATTCAAATTTTATGCACCTTGAGATTATCTAACCTCCACCTATAGACCTATCATGACCTATAAAACCTATAAGACATATAATAAACAAACTTAAGACAAATTTACAATAATTTTTGGGTCCTTATAGGGTGGCCCTACATCATACTACCAAGATGGAAAAAAATTTGCCACAGGTGTTTGGCGATCCACTTGGTGTATGCTTCCATATGCTTGCATTGAACCTCCTCATTAAAGGTATCTACTTCCACTTTCCTCTCATAGAGGTGAGCATTTTCTTGGGCCCCACATTTATTCCTTCTTTCATTCATCTCCTTCAATAGTATACCTTCACACAAAACCAAATTGTGAAAGAAAACATATATGCTACCATATTATTCTTGCCATGAATATTTATACCACTCTTCCTCTTCTTCAAACTGATTCTTCTTCTCCTTATATCCATTGTCAACCACTTTTGCAATTATGAACTCTTTCTCCTTTACCAATACTCCTTATATTACCCATTCCACTTCATGCACAATGTCTTCTTGTTCTTTACATGCCTCATACTTATGTATACTCTTAATTTATTGTCATTTCTCAACATCAAGATTACTCTCCATCTCCTGTATATGCAATGGCTACTTGCTCACTTTCAATATCTCATATCTTGGATTTGTCACTATGTCATGTTTACCTTGTTCATGGGCCTATTGCATATTTCTCAACTCTTTAACATCTTTCTCTTGTCAAATACTCTCCTTCAAGAATTTTAATGTACCAACTCTTCTTTATTTGTCTTCCTACTCCATACCTACATTTTCTTCACAAAATAATTCATTAGACATAAAATTTGGTGCTTTCATAGCTCTCTCTTGGGCTACCTCATTGTACATTTCTATCTCCAACCTCTTCACTGTTTGGTGTTCATCCCAACCATCTCCTTTCCATATAATATACAATGTTCATCATTATAGTATTGTCTTATCTCTCATATGCTTGGTTACCATGCTTGC